>CALSCP010000382.1:39673-68140 GCA_943704425.1 Ministeria vibrans ATCC 50519 | reverse complement strand
GTGTGTGTGTGTGTGTGTGTGTGTGTGTGTGTGTGTGTGTGTGTGTGTGTGTGTGTGTGTGTGTGTGTGTGTGTGTGTGTGTGCCTGTGTGTGTGCATGTGTGTGTCTGTGTGCGTGTGGCTGATTGCTGTTCTCTCTGCTGCCTCTGTCTCTCTATTGTTATGCGTTCATGTTCATGACTGGACTGGGACTTGATGAGTCAGGAGAACGATTAAATGGACTTGACGAGTCAACACATCAGCGATGCGTTTCTTACATGATCTCTCGTTTGTGTTTGCTCTCAAAACAGACTGAAAGCCATGCTCATGTCCGAGAAGAAGGGCGTCTGGGGCGCCTTCCACAAAGCGGGCGTCATCGGCACCCGTCTGCACTTCTTTGTATCCCTTGCCTGCATTGGCACCGCCTTTTATCTCATGTTCTCTTAATTAAACAAACAAACAACTCCCATTGTATTCTTGCGACTTTTCACTTTGATTTCTTATTAATTCTTCAGCCTCGTAACTCGTTACTATTATTGTATTTCTTCATGAACATGCACCCAGTAGCATCTCTGGGGTACATACTAGTGTTGCTGGGACCTTTCGTTCTGGCAACACCGCCGGATTTTCTCGATTTGGACTGCAAGTTCAAGGCGCTTGCCTTTGACTTTGCGGCGTCGCGCATTCCCGCCGACCAGCACCACCGCGTGCATGATGCGCTCCGATTCGTCGGCTGCAACGACACGGTTGTCCCCAAACGGCCCTCGGGTTCGCAACGGACGCGCCGCACGCCCCGCCGTGTCCCTCCGAGTGCGCTCTCCCAATTGTTTGTTGCGGTCGATGGCGACGACGCCAATGCCGGCACCATTGACGCCCCGCTCAAGTCCCTTCACCGCGCGCGCGACCTCTTCCGTAGCATGTCTCCTCGTCCCGCCACAACAGTGATTTCCGTTCGCAAGGTAACCCAAGAGCGACCACACAAGTGCCCTTTCTTGCTTGCTTGACTGTGTGTATTTGAAATCCGATTGTCTCCCTCTCGATAGCGCGTGCGCTTGCGCTCTCGTGCAGTACATCTGTATCAAAAGCAACTGGGGTGCATTGTTGATTGTCCAGTTTGTTCTTCTTTGTGTAATTGAACAGCATTCTTTTAGGGAACGTACTATGTGTCAGCTACGCTGGAGTTACTCCCCCTTGACAGTGGACTTGCCATCGAAGCGTACAACGGCGAAGAGGTGACTGTGTCAGGGGGGACACGGTTGGATGGCCTTGTGTGGAAACCTTTGTCGGACGGAGTGTTTGTCGCACAGTTGGACCCATCACATCAGACTTTCGATCAGCTCTTCTACAACGGCGAGCGCATGATCCGCGCACGCTGGCCCAATGGAAACCCCGAAAATGACTCGGGTATGTGTTTTTCACGGCCCCAGTACCCCGGCGAGGGTTGCAATGCATACGTCGCGGCCGACAAGGACACCGGCAACTTTGAAGTGCCGCCTGACGTTCAGGTGAGCACGACCGAGCCCCATCGAGGAGGCGTCGTCCCCGGCGACAACCATTTTCCCACGTTTAAAGGCGTGATCTACTCGCCGTATGCGTCGCGTCAGGCTGACGGGCCCGGCTTCAGCTTCTGGAACAATGTTTACGCACGTCCCAAAGGGTTCTCGATGGGCGCCAACTGGACTAGCAAGTCGTGGTCGCGGCCTCAGACAGGCCTCGTACACATGTTCCACAGTGGCCTGTGGGGCGGCTGGTCGTTTACGTTGGCGAGCGTGGACGCGGAGAAGCGGCAGGTGGCCTTTAGTGCCGGCGGATGGCAGGAGGCGCGCGGCTCGGGAATCCACGGCAACCATTTTTACGTTGAAAACATTCGCGAAGAGGTATTGTCTCTCACGTGTGATGATGCACTGTTTTTATATATATATATATATATATATATATTATATATTAATTATTTTATTACATAATTTATATATAATAAAATATATGCGTGCGTCTTTGTGATGTGTGTGTGTGTGTAGTTGGATGCGCCTGGTGAGTGGTTCTTTGACGAAAACACGCGCGAGCTGTTTTTCAAAGTGAACGGCACAACAGCTCCTCCCTCAGGTCTCGTCGAGGTGTCGCAGCTGGCGCGCATCATTACCGTTCGCGGATTTGACGACTGGCCCGTGCGCAACGTGTCCCTTGTCGGCCTACATTTCACACATACCCGCATGACCCTAATGGACAAGTACGAGGCCCCCTCGGGTGGAGACTGGACCATTGCTCGACGTAGGGAGCATAACATTTATAATAATAATTTTATTATTATTATTATTGTTGTTATTATTGTTGTTGTTATTATTGTTGTTATTATTGTTGTTATTATTATTATTATTATTATTATTATAAATTATTTTATTATTATTATTATTATTATTATTACTATTATTATTATTAGTATTGTGTTCCATTGAAGTCACACTCTTTTTTACACGACATAGAGGCGGCTGTTTTTGTGGATGGTGCCGAATACACGACGGTGCAGGCTTGCCGGTTTTTGCACACGGGGGGCAATGGACTGCTTCTGAACAACCGAGTACGGTCGACCGTCGTGCGCCACTGTGAGTTTGGCTTCACCGGCGACTCGGCGATTGCGTCGGTCGGCACTCCGGCCGGAGTTGATGGCTCATCTGCGGCCGCACGCTACCCGTGCGGCTCCCTCATTGCCAATAAGTACAGAATGCGTTAAACTAAGACATTGAATGTTCAATAATTAACTTTTTTTAGTCACATGCACGACGTTGGAATATATGGCAAGCAGACGAGCTGCTACTTCCAGGCCATTACGTGTGGCACATCTCTCATCGACAACGTGTGCTACAACGGCCCTCGTGCAGGCATCAACTTCAATGATGGCTTTGGCGGCGGCCACCATGTTCAAGGCAACCTCATCTTCAACATGGTGCGCGAGACGGGCGATCACGGGCCTTTCAATAGCTGTATAGACGTCCATTTACTTTGTTTCTTCCTTCTTTCTCCCTCTCTCACACTCACACACGTACACACGCACACACACACACGCACGTACTCTTTCTATCTCTTTTCTCTTTTTTTTCCTCATGTTTTTCTCGTATTTGCTGCTGTAGGGGACCGTCAGCCGTACGTGACAGCATGTGAGTGCGCTGTGCCGCGCAGTGTGCCCTCCCTCACACCCCACGACAGTATTTTCTCCAACAACTTGTATGCACACACACATGAACTGACGCGAGCTCTGCCCCTCACACTATTTTACATCTCTGCTCCAGCATCATGAATGGGTACAATGGCGTGTGGACACTCGACAACGACGACGGCAGCTCGTATTACAACCACACGCAGAACGTGCTTGTCTACGGCGGATGCAAAAACTACCTGGGCCACGACTTGCGCTGTGGTCCCGACAACCTCATCGTCTACCCGGGCATTGCCGAGCGCTCGTCGGGTGGCCGCCAGTGTCAAACCGACGACTCGGGCGATTTCGCCAACTTGCAGTAAAACATCAACGCAAATGATGAGTGTGTGTCACACGAGTCACGCTTTTTTGACTGTTGTGGGGGGGGTTTTTTTTTGTTTTTTTTTGTGTCTGGACAGGTTTGAGGGCAACTCATGCGTGGTCGACGGGAATGGACCGTACACCTTCTCCAACTGCAACATTGACAAGCACAACTTCCCGACGACGCACGACAACTCGTACGCACGTGTGTATGTGTGTGTGTGTGTGTGTGTGTGTGTGTGTGTGTGTGTGTGTGTGTGTGTGTCTTTGTGGTGTATATATGTGCGTATGTGCTTATGATTCGCGGGTACTTTCTGGTATGTGTGTGTGATTATGATTCGTGTGTCTTTGTGGTATGTGTGTGGTTTTCGCTCATTCCGCATTTCCACAGGCTGTTCACTCAAGACGGTACCTTTGACATTGGGTGTCCCAATGCCCTCAACCTGACTGCATGGCAAGCAGCTGGTAACGACGCACGCTCCACAGTGGCCCGTCAACCCTCAACGGACGTACTCATCAAAATGGCGCGTGATCGTCTCAAATGAAACAAAACGCACCTCATTTATCTCAACCTAACACGCGAGCGGATCCTCCGAACAAGACACGAATGCTCCAGTAGACATTATATACACACAGTGTCATACAGGCCCGCATGAAAGTGTAAAACGACCCGTCTCTTCCACCTTTGAACAAGTGGTTAAAGAACAGGATTTTGGCGCGGAATCAACAACAGCACCTTTTATTGGAGCCGGAATTTTATTGCAAGGACAATATCACGATCAGTATTGGCATGTTGGCGCTGTTGCGTGACTTGCGTGAGTTTCGTCTCGTATCCACAAACGAGCAGTTCCATTTCACAAGAACAAAATAAAATAAAATGTGAAGCAGAACTGATCCAATTTTTATACGAACTTGTGAGTTCAAAAGTGATCGTGGCATAACCTTAGTAAATAATAAATATTTTGTTTGTTGAAGCAGTTTCGACAGATCAAGCATCATCATGTCGAACCGACCCACGTCGCTGCAGAGACAGCTGAGCGAGCAACTCAGCGACTTCAAGGTTCACATTGTGCCGGCCGCCCAATTTCCTGGACGTGCCGCCCCCGCTGAGACTGTCCTCAAGGTCGCCAACGCCAACATTGCCTTTGTTCGATGCATGGCTCAGGTAGATCGCCATTTTCTTTCCCCCTTTTTCTTGCTTGACACCCGAAAAAAAAAATGTTTTTTTTTTATCGCGTTTGGCAAACGTTTGCAGGACACTCTTCTCGAAGTGCGCACTCGCCTCGCCGAGCAGATGGACGAAGAGGATGTGCCAGTCTCGTTTGCCTTCCTGCGTCTGATCAACGGCGAGTACTGGCGCGTCGCCAAACGCCAGGAGCCTCTGCTGAAAGCCAAGCACTTCGCACCACCGTCCGTCGACGTCGCCGAGTTCCATCTGCTTGAGACTCCTGGCGAAAAGGACGGCCTGCGCAAACGCCCCACGTCCATCTCGATGGCCGCCAAAGTGGCCGCCGCCGCAACCGCGTCTCAGTCCAACTCGCCGGCTGTCCGTCAAGTGTCAGCCAATCCTTTGGATATGGCCGCCGCCGCAATCGCGTCTCAGTCCAACTCGCCGGCTGTCCGTCAAGTGTCAGCCAATCCTTTGGATATGGCCGCCGCCGCAATCACCGACACTACCGCCACTGCCCTCGATATGGCCAGTATCAACCATATTCAGGCCGATAGCGACGCCGCCGTTGCCGCTGCAAACGTTTTTAAAGCTGCGAGCGCAGCTCCAACGCCCGAAGTGGTCGTCGTGTCAAGCCAGGCGATCCCTGACGACGCCCCACTGTCGACCTCACTCGCAACAGCATCGGATGCTTCTTCGCTCACCCCCTCGTCAACGGGCGCCAGGCCTGCGTCGGACACAGAAGACTTTGAACAAAAGGTCGTCGACGCGCTTGGTGAGTCTCACGCCATCACGCTCACGAGTAAACCTACCGCCGTCTTTGCCAAACTCACTCCATCAGCTCCCTCGGACAAGGTTGTCGAGCAAATCTCCACCTTTGTGAGTGATGTGACGCTGTACCGCACCACGGCGCACGGTCGTCACTTGGCGCGCCAATTTAGCGATCTCACAGTCAAAAACCCACGCGTGTGCGTGCTCAAGGGACCCGCCTACGCCGACGTATATCTTTGTTCCCTCGCCGAGGCAGCCGCCACCCATGCTCACGCTGCCTTTGTCACTGTCGCGTCCACTGCATCCGAGACTCTCTTTTCACTGCTCGAGGGCACACTCGACGCAAAGGTCCTCAAGTCGGCGCGTCGACGTCGTCTCGCGCGCGCTACCAACGCCGAAGACGCCGTGGCGGACAACTCGACGGCCGCAGACACTGACAACAGCAATGACAACGACAACAATAATAACAACAATAACGCGTTTTCCTTTGGCGCTCCATTTGGTGGTGGAGGTGGCTTTGGAACGATGGCAAACAAAAAGAAGGGCAAAAAGAACAACAATGCTGGTGGATTCGGCATGCTGGGCAACAACAACGACGACGACGACGACGAAGACAGTGACTCGGACGACTCGGACGACGACGCAGGCGTCAGTGGCGCTGCGACGGCACCTGACAAGGCCGAGACTGAGGGACTGGGCTCGGCCAATGCCGACGACAAGTATGTGCGTGCGTGTGCCCGTGCCCTCATGCGCTCCGTCGATCTGTCGCTTCAGAACAACTCCGACATTGTCGACAAACACGTCTTTGTGCTTTACCTACCACCAACCTTTACGGCACTCCTCCGCCACGACGGCTTCCGCACCACACTCGGCGAGCAGCTCAATGCGCGCAACATGTGCATTCCGTTTGCGTCACACACTCTTTCCAGTGTGTCATGGGTTACATCGCTGCTCAAGACGCTCTCAGGCACTTCTAGTGTTGATGCCGGTACATCTTCCTTTGGCGCACCCAGCAGCAACAACTCCATGAACGGCACTTTTGGTGCGGCCAAACCCAGTCCGTTTGGCAGTGCTGGAGGTGGCGGATTCGGGGCTCCATCAATGTTTGGTACACCAGCATCAAGCACGAGTGGCGGCGGTTTTGGAGCACCTAGCGCTTCCGTGTCTTCTGGATTCAGTTTTGGTGCAGCACCGACCGAGAAGAAGGACGACAACGAGGAGGAGGAGAAGAAGAAGCAGAAAGAGAAAGACGAAGCAGAGGGGGACAAGAGCGATGACAAGGGCGATGGGAAGAGCATCGACCACAGCGACGAAGAGGGCTCGGATCAGAAAAAGGCCGAGGAACCCGTCTCGTCCAGTGTAGACACGTCCGTAGAGCCACTGGCAGACATCGTAACGGTGCTGGCGGCCAAGAAGAAGGAGGATCAGCGCGCGTGGAAGAGCTTTTGCGAAGAGGAGAAGCGTCGCATGCAACGCGTGGGTAACTGCCGTCGTTTGCGTGACATTCTTATGTTGACCAAGGTGGCTCTTAAGCCCTGCGCGGTGACGCACAGCAATGACGATGATGCTGAGCATGATGCACCGCTTCCATTTTGCATCACCCACAAGAAGCTGTCGGTGCACGAGCTCCGTCGCGTTCTCAATATGGCCTTGAGCAGCCAGCACGAGCGCGACAAGGACGCAGTCGAGTACGACGACGAAGGCAATCTCCTGCTTGATGCCGAGCTGTTGCGCGATTCTCTGGGATCCTCAAGTACCAGCACCAGTGTGGCAAGCTCCAAGAAGGAACTGCACAATCGTCTTGTCAAGGTCATTCGCGCGGCCATCACCGACGTCGTGTCATCGGACGACGACAGCGACGACGCCACTTCCAAGGAGGACAGCAGTGCACTCATATCGGCTGTGCTTCGCGACTCTACGTTTGCCTACCCCATCAAGGCCGAGCTGGCGAATCAGCTTGATGCGTGGACTACGGCATGCTTGCAAGGCTTGTCTAAGAAAAATAGCGACTCCACCGACGACACCGCAACGACCACACAAGATCGCTTTCAACATCTTGCCGGCTTTGACGTTGCCGTACTGCGCCTTGAGGGACCCGTAGGCTCAGCTCTGTGCCACGAGAAGATTGTCGATGCCATTGCCGCCCAGCGAAGCACCCGTCGTCTTCTCCGTCTCAATATTGCCGAACTGCTTGCGCTTGTCAAGCCTGGCTTTAAGGGCCGCAACGCCTTTGCCGTCGGCGACCAGATCCGCACTACAGACGGCATGTCGGGGAGCGTGTCTAAGGTCAACGACGACGGTACCTACAATCTCACCTTGCCGGGCATTCGTCCGCGCAGCCGTGTTCGCCCCGAGTGCATCTCCAGCAACAACGGCATGTTCAACCAGCAGCAGGAGACGAAGCCGAGGACATCGAGTCCCGAACGCACCGTGTTCAATGCACTCCGTGAGGTGCTCAACGATCATGAGATTGCGCCATGTGTTGTCCATGTGCCTCAACTCCACGAGAACGCATCGACTTTCAAGGGCTACATCGACGCGCTGCGTGCCTGGGCGACCCTTCCCACCGGCGTTCCCATTGTCTTCTCGTCGACTGTCTCGGACGAGTCCAAGAGCGACGACGACAACGACGACGACGGGGCGTTTGGTGGACGTCGAAATGTGCGTCGTGGCAAAGGCAAAATGCGTAATCGTGGACGTCCCTTTGGCATGTTTGGTCAGGCTGAGGAGGAAGAGGTGTCGGAAGACGAGGATGCGGGCGACTCGTCGACGGCCGCCTGTCGCAAGCTCAAGCTCACCGCACCCTCAGCCGATGTGAACGTGAGCGCGTTTGCGGCGTGGAGCGATCGCATGGTGGCCGATGCTAAGATATGGGACAAACGAGTTGCACGCGTCCAGTTGCGCTTGGCTCTGTCCCATCACATGATTATCGAGGAGCACGCCACTGAGGACGAGCTCGTCAATCGAATGGCCTGCGACACGCGCTTTGCCTCGCGACTTCCCGAAATCATCCGCACCACTGTTCGCCTTCAAGAGTCCGCCATGAGTCAGGTGGATAGCGAACAAGCGGCGGTTGCTGCTGTGGCCGCTGCCATCCATGGTGATCTCAACAGTGACTCTTCGACACTTACGACTACGACCGCCGCCTCCGCTGTCGGTACTGCTGTGGTATCGGCCTCGTCGACCCCCGTGCAACCCGAGGGTGCCAGTGGTTCAGATTGCGACACCGACAACAACAAGATCGTCCTGACGACGAGTGCGCTCAAGCAAGTGATGGAACGCGTGCAGGAGGCTCTTGACCGCGAAGCAAGCGAGAAGCAGCACGAGTGGTGGAGCTCGCTTCTCGACGAGGCAGAAACCATCACCCTTGGTCCCGACTTTCCCTACTACATTTCCGCCGAGTCTCACAACACTCTTATTGGTATTATTATTATTATTATTTTTATTATTTTTATTATTATTATTATTATGTTTTTTTTTAACTTTTTATCACTCTCTCTTTCCTCTCTTTCCTCTCTTTCCTCTCTTTCCTCTCTTTCCTCTCTTTCCTCTCTCTTTTTCTTTGATTCACAGGAACCGGTTCGCTGTTCTTGGTGAGTGAACACTCGGAGCGCATGCAGACGTACGACCGATTCCTGCTGCTGGAGGGCCCGCCCGACGACGGCACGCACTTGTACCATCGTGCGGTTGGCCAGGGACTGGCCAACCGCTTTGGCGCACAGACCATTGTGTTGGTGGCCGATCTGTTTAAGAGTGAGCCTAGCAAGTATGTGACGCTGCTTGAGTCGGTTTTTCGGCAGCGCATTGGCCGTGCACAACCCGTCATCATCTATGTTGAGGCGGCTGAGGAGACGCTCTTCAAGTCGAAGGAGCTCTTCGATGCGTTTCGCACGCAGATGCGCAAATCACCGCGTACCATGGCTGTCTTCTCATTGGTGTACCCTGATGAGGTTGTCGAGGACGAGGCAGACTCAGGATGCGGAGGCTTTGGCAAGGGAAAGAAGGACAAGACGCCGGTGGAGCGATTGCGCGAAGCGTTTGCCACGGTCAAACTCGATCCGCCCAAGGATGACCGACGCAAAACGGCCGAGTTTAAGGGCTCGCTGGCGACACTGCGCGGCCAGTACTATCGTTCGTTCAACCTCAAGGGACTTCAAGAGGAACTCGAGCGACTCGCGTGTGAGTGCGCGGACATGGACGATGCGCTTGGTGACGACATTGCCAGCCGCAAGTTAACCTCGGATGAGATTCGCAGTGCCGTCTCGAGCGCCATGCAGTCGGTGAGTGGTCGTGCAGTGGACGGTGACAACAAGGACGCGTCAACGAGTGTGATTGGAGCTGCAGCAGCAGTGTCGGGCGGCGGCGGCAGTTTGACTGCGCTTGCGATTGATGGAGTCACCCTGAATGAAGCGGTGAAGAAAACGATCAAGGATAGCGGTGCGTGGAAGCCCAAGGGAAACGATCGCATGAAGATGATGAAGGAACACGGACGTGACCTGACGGAACTGGCGCGCGACAGCAAAATTCACGACGCCATTGGACGCGACGCTGAGCTGCAGATGATCATTGAGACGCTTAATCGCGCCGGCAAGAGCAATGTCATTCTTCTTGGTGAGGCGGTACGTTTAATAATAATAAAAAAACAGACAACGACTTCACTTGGAAATTTAATACGGTTTATTTTGTTTCCGTGTAGGGTGTTGGCAAGACGAATGTGGTGGAAGGGCTGGCGGTACGGATTGTACAGGCGCGTGTGCCTGAGTTCCTACGACACAAGCGAGTGTACAGTCTGGACATGAGTTCAGTCGTGGCGGGCACGCAGTATCGCGGACAGTTTGAGGAGCGCATGAAGAAGATTGTGGCGGAGATGAGCGAGAGCGACGGTGACATTTTGTTCTTGGACGAGATGCACACCATGATGGGCGCGGGTGCTGGTGGGGGCTCCATGGACGCCGGAAACATTCTCAAGTACGTCATTTTGAATTGTCTTTTTTTTTTTCCTTTTTTTTCCTTTTTTTCTTTTTAACTTATTTTTCTATACTTGTTCAGGCCCGCGCTGTCGCGAGGGGAGTTCCGAGTGATTGGTGCGACGACGCACAAGGAGTTCAAGAAGAATATCGAGAAGGACGCGGCGATGGTGCGGCGGTTTGCAGAGGTGATTGTTGAGGAGCCCAGTGTGGCCATGACGGTGGACATTCTGGTGGCGCGTCGCGAGCACTTTCAGCGTCGCCATGGCGTTTCCTTCACGCAGGGCGCCATTCTGGCAGCGTGTGAGCTTACATCGCGCTATATGACGGAGCTTCGTCTACCTGACAAGGCGATTGACGTACTGGGCAAGGCGGCGAGTAAGGCTGAGATTGACGGCAAGACGGAGGTCGATGAGGATGATGTGGCTGCCGAGGTGTCGCGTCGCGCCAAAATTCCGCTCAATAAGATGCAGCAGAGTGATCTAGAGCGTCTTGCGAGTCTGGGCGATGTCCTCGAGCAGCGTGTTGTGGGCCAACCTTTTGCCGTTCAGACCGTCGTCGATGCAATCCGCCGCAACCGTTGTGGCCTCGGCGACCCCGACCGTCCCATTGGCTCCTTCTTGCTGGTTGGTCCCACTGGCGTTGGAAAGACCGAGGTATAGTGATAATTTAAATAGTATAATATAAGACGAACGTAGTAATTATTAATATGATTGTTTTGCTTTATTTTTACCTGTTGTGCTTGTGCTTGGTTGTGTACAGCTGGTCAAGGCAGTGGCGGAGCAGCTGTTTGACACGGATCAGGCGTTTATCCGGCTGGACATGAGTGAGTATCAAGAGCAACAGAGTATCTCGCGTATGATTGGAAGGTAACAAATATTACTTTTTTTTGTTTTTGTACTCTTTATAAATTTCCCTGTGTTTAGTCCTCCGGGTTATGTGGGCTCTGACGACGGTGGCCAGCTGACAGAGGCGCTACGCAAGCGAGCGTACTCGGCGGTGCTTTTCGACGAAGTGGAGAAGGCCCACCCGCGTGTTTTTGATATTCTCTTGCAGGTCTTTGATGAAGGTACGAATGACTTTGGTTGCGCTGCAGCGCATCAATGGTGTTGTTGGACTTGTATTCATTGTTTTTTGTGATAGGTCACGTGTCGGATGCGACGGGGCGACGGGTCAACTGTCGCAACGGCATCTTCTTCATGACGTCCAATCTAGGTGCGGATGTGCTGTACAAGCGCATTGAGGAAGGGCGCCATCGTCGTGCCGCCAAGAGCTCCATGGACGCGCTACTCAAGGACACGTCCAAGTTTGCCAGCGCATCCGCTGCCGGCGGTGGTCGTGGTGCGAGTGCGTCGAAGAAGAGCGGCAGTTCCAAGGACAAGAAGGCTGTGAAAGAGACGGTGCGGGTGATCCACTCGTTGGATGACTTTCGCGAGTGTGCACGTCAGGCCGGCTCGCGTCTGATGCTTGTTGACTTTTGTGCGTCGTGGTGTGGGCCATGTGAGCGTGTTGCGCCTGCGTTTGATGCACTTGCCGAGTCTCAGCTAGGCAATGTGGTGTATGCCCGGGCGGACATTGATAAATGCGACGTGCTGGCAGCCACGGCCGGTGTCACGTCAGTGCCCACCTTTGTGTTGTTTCGCGAAGGCACTGCTGTCGATTCGGTGGTGGGTGCCGACATGGCTCTTGTTGAGCGATTGGTGCGTGTCAATAGCGACGACAACGACAAGCCAGTTGCGAAAAAGGCCACCACCTCAACTACTACTACGACGAAGACGTCCTCCTCTTCGTCGTTGTCGTCGTCGTCGTTGGACGTGGATCAGGAAGTTGATCTCGATCGTGAGGAACTCGAGCAATTGTTGCTGCCGCAGGTGCGCAAGTTTTTCCGTGCCGAGTTTGTCGAGCGACTTGATGCTGTAGTGCCCTTCCTGCCCCTGGGTGGGAAGGTGCTCAAGAAGATTGTTGAGATTCAACTGCGACGTGTGGCCAAGACACAGGCGTTTGTGGCGCGATCGCTCAGCCTCGACTGGGACGAGTCGCTACTTGTGCACATTTGCACCGATGGGTTTGACCCACGTTTTGGTGCGCGCCAGCTCAAGCGCAAGGTCCAGCAAGACTGTGTCAATGTGCTGTCACGTGTGATTGTTCAGCCTAACATGAAGGGCAAGACCCTTCTGCTCTCCTTTGTTGACGGTGCAATTACATGTTCGGTTAAATAAATCAATCAATTCCTTTTTATGATTTGGCCGTCTGAATGTGAAGGGTTGAGCGTTCCAAGTGCGTTCCTTCGACCAAGTCATCGCCATTCCTAAGCCGATGACTCCCACGCCTGTCACCTAACTGTCTCCCCTCTCACTTCACCCATTTGACATCTCTTGTTTCGGTTTTCGACGTGTGCGTCGCTTGCGAAAGAAAGAGGTAATTCCAAGTTCACGAGTTGGATGTCAATTTCACATTTTTTCTCGTTTTCCACTTGAACAACTTTCCACCCCTTCACATACACTAACACATGTCTGATCAACTTGCTGCCAAGCTTGCCGAGCGTCCCTCCAAGGTACACGAGCCCCTTCTTCTTTCCAAGTCATCCCGCCGTATTACACGCGATTCCTGGCCCGCTTCACCCTAAAACTCTCCCTTATGCCTCCTATCATCATCTCACCTATCCTTTCCCTCGAGCATGTTCTGTATTTCCACAAACGTCACACATTGCGCAAAAAAAAAAAAAAAAAAAAAAAAAACGCCTTAAAAAAGAGTGTGCGGTCAGGATCGACTGCGTTCTTTCGATGATGTCCATATATCTGCCTTATATTGCGATACGCAGTTCGCGGAGAAGCTTAGTGTCGTTTTCAGATGTTTGCGCAAACTTTGTCGAAAAAACTTCGCGCTTTGCTCTGACGATATGCTGAGTGTGTGGGTGCGCCGCCTCGGCTGTATCGCACGGCACACATGTGTGGTTGGTCGACGGGCGATGTCCCATTCGCACCTCTGCGCTCTCTCTCTCGCTTTTGCCACGATGAAAAAAAAAAACAAGAGAACAAAAAATCTTACCGGCAAATTTGGTTTTTTCGCAGGAGGAGCTGAAAGACAAGAACATTCTGCACGGAGACGGCCCTCTTGCGGCCCGCGAGGATGTCCTGAAGACAGAGCTCACAAAGGTGCGTTCTCTACGGCTCTTCTTGCGTTGTCTTGCTTCGTCCTTCTCACCGCACTCCCTCACTGTAGGCGGCCGTCCAGCATGGCCTCGAGCACCGCCACACACCCGAAGAGCTCAAGCAACAGGTATCACACCGAAAACAGTCAATCAAACCCAAAACGTTTATTGGTTTATTGACTTGTCGCTGTTTGTTTGTAGAACATCCTCAAGGGGCCCAATGCTGCTGTGGCCGAGCATCTCGAGCACCAAATGGTCGCTGATAAGCTTCATCACAAGCTTGAGTAGGTTTTCTTTATGTTCGTTGCGTGTATTTGTCTCTGTTCGTGTTGGGCTGTTGTTGTCTCTCTCTCTCTCTATCACTTTGTTTCTTTTTGTTTGCTGAGTGAGGCTTGTGTTTTGCAGACAGCGACCCTCGAAGGAAGACCTTAAGCAGAAGAACATCCTGCACGGAGAAGGTCCTCTTGCGGCGCGTGAGGATGTGCTGAAGACCGAGCTGACCAAGGCTGCGGTGCAACATGGTCTGGAGCACCGCCCGACCGCCGAGGAGCTCAAGCAGCAAAACATCCTGAAGGGTCCGAATGCCGCCACAGCCGAGCACCTGGAACATCAGATGATTGCTGATAAGCTACACCACAAGCTTGAGTAAGTGTAGTGTGAGAAATTTGATTTTTGTTTCTCACGATAGATTCATTTTCTCTTTAGATCGCGACCCTCCAAAGAAGACCTTAAGCAGAAGAACATTATGCACGGAGAAGGTCCTCTTGCGGCGCGTGAGGATGTGCTGAAGACCGAGCTGACCAAGGCTGCGGTGCAGCATGGTCTGGAACACCGCCCGACCGCCGAGGAGCTCAAGCAGCAAAACATCCTGAAGGGTCCGAATGCCGCCACAGCCGAGCACCTGGAACATCAGATGATTGCTGACAAACTCAACCACAAACTTGAGTAAGCACTTTCTCTTTACCCATTGATATACAATGTTCCACACTGTCACACATATTCCTTCATTCACCCCTCCGCACTCACTCACTTGCTGGCTTTCTTTCTCGTTCTGTAGAGAACGTCCCTCTGAGGGTGAGCTGAAGGAAAAACACATTCTCTAAGTGTGTTTGGTTTTGCGCATCATTAACATTTTAACAATTATTATTACAATAACTATTATTAAAATATTTCTTTTGCTCTTTGTTTCAATACAGTTAGTTCAATATTATGTTTTTTTTGAAATACACTATACATTTCGGGAGAAGTCAATATTAAAAGGAAGAAATGGGATCAACGGGATGCGGGGAGGGATGGCGGAGGCGAAGAGACGAAGAGAAAGAGGGAGACGGAGAGGGAGGGGGGTGAGAGCGAGTGACGAAGCGACGGCGGGCAGGCGGGCGGTTGTGGCGGGCGGCAAGGTAGCCACGCAAGCGGCGAAAGAGAAGCGGGAGGGTGGCAAAGAGAGCAAAAAGGGCGCAGACAGAGAGGACAGTGCGGAGGCGAGAGACGACGGGTGTCGCGTCGGAGCGGGGCGGGTCGCAGCTCAGACGACGGCACAGACGTGACGAATAGCCAACTAGATGAGTATTAATATCACAATGAATGGTGTAGTTATGATACGACGTACAAAAAATGGAATCTTCGTCGTCGGTCGCGGGAAAGCACTCGTGTAACAGTCTCTGTGACAAAAGCAAACGTGAGAATGGTGCAAAGGCTGTTTGAGTGTGGTTGCGTACATTACACTTGAGTCGTGCTCGAGCCATCGCTTCAGCATCGCAGCTCTCGGTAGGGGGTGCGGGGGTGCACTGGAATACGTCACAGAAGTCGGCCAAGCAGACACTCTCCTGAGACAAGTCAAAACAAGTTGGAGGTTGTTCTTGAAAATCGCACCTCATTCAGTCGATCGCTGTGACGATTCACCAAGTGCTTCAGAAGAAAATGCTTTGTTCGAAACATCTTGCCACATGCCCTACATGCCTCTCTAAAGCAGAAACGCGTGTGTAAGGCGACGCGAATCACACAATGACTGCGCGAGACAAATTGCAGTTACCGCTCCTCTTGTCGCTTCGCAAGCTTAATCAACGACGAAAACCGCGTTGTGGTGCGCAGTAAGGGGCACTGGTCCGCAAACTGCTCGCCAAAGATCTAATAAAGAGATGCCATGAAACGTGACAATGACAAAGAGCAAAATACCTCTTGGCGAAGTTGGTCAACATGAAGTGATTGCTCAAAGTCACATGGAGCACTCCAGCCGCCCTCGACGATCACCAATACAACGCAGACCACAAACACCAATCTGTGCATAAATAATAAAAAATAATTGACGATTGACGACCAATAAGAATTAATTATTATATCACAAACAAAAACGCGACAACAATAATAATAATTATTATTATTATTAATTATAATAGTTATTAGTGCTCAGTGTAAATAGTGGGTAGTGAATAGTGAATAGTGGTGAATACTGGGTTTCAGGTTGTTTTTCTTCAAAAAATACACTCTACTTTTTCGCTCTGCTCCCTTCTCTCCTTTCTCATTGGTCTATGATCCCACAGTCAAGACAATACCACTCAAAGCCACGCGGCTTGGGGTTCTTCTTGGCGGGTCGCTGCAGACAGCCCCAGTGAAAGCATCGGTTGCACTTGTCGCAACTAACCCCAGGCTCCTTCCACGACGTTGTGCGGCTGCACGTGCCGCACGACTCACCAATCACCTTGCTGCTGTACACCTTGCGACGACGTACACCACCCGTCGACTCGTTGTCCCCTCCTCCTCCACGGCTCCCATCGAGCCCCGTCGCCTGGCGCACCATCTCCGCCACTTGACTCAGCGACTCCTGCACTGCCGCAAGTGCAGCGTCGCGCGCTGACGAGGTCGTAGCAAGCGTGGCATTGACTGCCGAACGCAGCGTCGTCGGTAGCGGCTCGCCATTGGCCATGACTCGCCAGTGCTCGCGCTCCGCCACCACTCCCTTGTCCAGGTTGGCCTCCTCACCCGAATCCAGGTCCAGCATATACACCGACGGCTTGAGCGCCGACGACGCGCCCTGAAGACGCGCCTGCGCCATGTTAGTGCTGCGCAAAGGCCCCATTCCAATTGCACTGCGTCCCATACCACCACCTTCACCGTCGACGGTGCTTGCACCGTTACTTGTCGTTTTCTTCTCCTTGGGCGGCCGGCCCACCTTGCCTCGCTTCCGCTTGTTCTGTTGTTGTTGTTGTTGCTGCTGCTGCTGCTGCTGCTTCTGTTGTTCATCGGTGCGTTGTCGGCGTGTGCGCGAGCCAACGGGAAGCACAGTGTCGCGCCACGACTCCTGTACAAAACGCTTTGGACGTCGCACAGCGAGAGACGGCGAGCCGAGCACGGCCGAGGGCACGTCGTCGTCGCTCGACGTGTCGTGGCACTTGGGACACTCCCATGACGACCCTGGTTTACTCCGGTCCAGTGGTGGCTCCAGACACCCAATGTGGTAGTGACGCGAACAGCGCGAACACTTGACCAACAAATGTTGCCAGCGACGCTCACTGCAAATGGAACAGGTGCGCTCCAGTGCACTGCTCACTCCCGCAGTCTTGTCACGCCACGACGACGACGACCCACGACGCTGCTGCTGTTGCTGCTGCGTCGAGTGCGATGCGCCGCGTCCCTTGCCACCACGTGCGACCCTCGTGCGCTCGTCGTCGCCGTCCAGCTCGTCGTTGTCGTCGTTGTCGTCGTCGTCGTCGCCATCGTCGTCATCGTCATCGTCGTCATCGTCGTCATCATCGTCGTCGGCATCATCATCGTCGTCGTCGTCGCCGTCGTCGCCGTCGTCCCCCTCCCCATTGCCGTCCACCACATGGCGATACAGTCTGTGTCGCGCTGTTGCTGCTGCCGCTGCTGCTGCCGCCGCCTCACTCATAGACGACACCATTGCCTCAAAACGGGCACGCATGTCGCTCAGGGCCACAGTAGGTCGCGACCGCCCGTCGCGCGGCAGTTCAAACATCTCGAGTGGGATGCGGTGCGCGCACAGATTGCCAGCCTCGAGCACGGCATTCGCGGCCGCCACGAGTGCCGTACCACTCTGACACACACGCACAAGTCCACTGCTGGTAATGAGCTGCCGTTGAGTGGTCCGTTCCAACAGCACTGTCAATTGACGCTTGCGTGCGTGCAGTTCGTCAACACGTCTCATCACGAGCGACAGTTGCTCGGGAAGCAGGTGATCGAGATGCGACTCGCGTGCATGATACTGCTCGACAAAATTGGCAGTCAGGCTGGGATTGCCGACGGGCGTTGCGACGCTCTTGGCTGTGCTGTGGCCACCGGTCAAGATGCGTCCACTGCGAAGAGTGCGGGATGAGGTAGAGCCTCCATTGACAAGAGCAGGCGACGGGGGCGCGGCCGTCGTGCCGCGTGTGGACGAAACGCGTCGACGGACTGTGTCGTGTGCCGGTCCACCTGCAGGTGAGCGTAATTGCAAAATGCGCGTCGACTCGGCCGTTGTCGTTATGCTGGCCTCTTGTGCGCCCACAGCCTGTTCCTCCTCATCCTCGTCTTTTTGCGACTCCCTCGTTTTCTCTTGTTGCTCCACTGCTTTTGTCTGCTGCTGTTTTCGCGGCCGCGCCACAGTCGTTGACGAAACGGAGCGACGGGCGCGCGTAGTAAGACGCTCGTAGGCGGGCTCGGGTGGTGGTGGGGGCAGTCCTGGGACGACGCCTCGCGGCACACGGAGATCGCGCAAATCGGGATTGCGGTCGAGAAACTGCTGGTGAATTTTGCGCTGGGCAGCGAGGTCGACGGGCGGCAGGTGTGCCTGAACGACAATCTGCTCTCGACGCATGCGGTTGTACATTTGCCGAGCAGTCTCACGAGCGTCATCCTCGATGTGCTCGGGACAGCGCAGCACGTACACAATCTCGTCGTGGGCGGACGCAAGGTCGTCACAGAGCAGACCGAGACGTTGCGCACACGTTGCGTGGTAGTAGCGACGGCAGCCAAAGGCCTCGCAGCGAATGCACACGCCCGAGTGGGCACCGGCCGGGTCGTGGCAGTCGGCACAAAGGTGCAGACCAAAGACGCGCGGCGCCATAGCCGTGATGAGGGCAGGCAACATGCGCATGTTGTCGCCAAAGGTGGTGGTGTAGAGCGAGCAGATGACGTGGCTAAAGTCGCCCGTGTCTGTCTCCTTAAGGGGCACGCGCCCGTCGACGGGACACAGCACACACTTGGCCTCCTGCGGCGACAGACACATATTGCAAATCCACAGGACGTTCTTGAAGGGTGGCCTCTTCTCCTTTGCAGCGCTCTTCTTCTTCGTTCGCTTCTGCTCCTCTTCCACAGCCTGCAACTGTTGCGATTGTTGTTGGAGTTCCTGCCGTCCGCCCGTCAACGAGTGGCGTCTGCGTCGTCGCGTCGTCACTGGCGACGGCACCATGACCATGTCTTCCTCGTGGTCGACCGCATTGTCGTCAGAAGGACCTCCGTCGTTGTTGTCGTCGTCCGACTCGTCCTCCGACTCCGTCTCCGTGTCCACCATGCCGTAGCACTCCTCGTGCGCCGCCATGCCACACGAGTCACACACCAACATGTGTGTCTGGTCTGCACCCAGACATACGCTACACGTGCGCATGGGTGGCACAGGCATCGATGGGGCGCGCGCCAGGAAGGCCGGATCAGAGCCAGGCGACGGCGGACGCGACGACCCAGACGACCCGGACGAGGCACTCGACGACGAACTCGATGACGACCTGTCGGAATCGTCTGAGGCCCAGTCACTCTCAATATCGTCATCATCGGCGTCGCTATCGCTGTCGTTGGCATCGCTTCCGTTGACGCGTCGTCGCTTGCGTCGTCGATGGCGTTGGACTCGCTTCCGTCGTTTGAATTCCTCGTCGAGTCCCGGATCGTAATCAAAATCCTCCTCGTCCTCTTCCTCCTCCTCCTTCCCGTTAAGTTCGCCAGGATTGCCTCGTACATCCACTGGTGGACAGGCGGCCAACAGCTGTGCGGCAGTGGTCAAACGACTGTCCTCATCATCGCTCTCGTCCTCGTCGGAATCACTCTCGTCTTCGTCAGCGTCATCGCTGATCTCGATATCATCATCATCATCCCCATCCTCCTCGTCGTCCTCTTCATCACCGTCACCATCTTCACCAGCGTCGTCTTCGTCGATGTCGCTCTCTCCATTCTCTGCGCGTCGTCGTCTTCTTCGCTGTGCCTTCCGATCCTCTCGGCGCACCTTCCGCCTCTCCTTGCGCCAATCAAACTCCTCATCGGCATCATCAAAGACATCCATGCTGGTGGCGACCTCCACAGCCGGCGCGCCATGCAGCAGCGCCTGCTGGTGCGCCTGTGCAAGGGAGAGCCCGGCAGCCGTCGCCCCGCCCGTCCGCGCACCGTCCAGCACCGCCGACAGCGAGCCCGCCACCGCCCCGCCCGCGCACCCGTCCAGGAGACGCGCCTCTTCCACCGACAGCTTGGGCTTCACCGCCCGCTTTGAGGGGTCGCGAGCGCCAGCGTTTGCGACTGTGCCACCACACGCAGAAAGACAAGAAACGAGTCAGAAAAACGAGGGAAAAAGAGGAACGAAAAAAAAAAAAACGGAAAAGACATAAGAAAGACACAAAAGAGAAGAAATAATAAAAACAACAACATCCATGGGGTGTGCTTGAATGGCAGGGGTGGATGGCACAAGACAAGGGCGGTGAGGGGGTGTCGTACACATGCGAATGTACTCATCGCTGGGATTCATATTGCGCGTCACAGGGAGCAGCAGCGGCGCACGTCGACGTCCACTCAAGCCCTATACACTCCCGTACAACTTGGCGTCGCGGTACACCGGAACTGTGTGGCGACGACAAAAAAAAAGTTTGATTAATTTTTTTTTTTTTGGTTTTTGAAAATTAATAGTTTTGATTAAAAAAAAAAGTCCACCACAAAAGTCGGAACCAAACGCCGATATGTCTGATCACACGCGGCATCACGCTGAAACGAACTTGAAGAAACCCGTTCAACCCATCGATTGGAATGGGCGATGCGTCATAAGCGAACGTGAACGAACTTTTAGAGGTGAGACTCTTTCGAAGATCTGCCTTGACTCATGTAAGATCTTAGAGACTCAATAAAACTTAAAAGTATAATTTATTTTGCGCTTTTCTCTTTCATTCATCACACTTTACAGTTTATACTCAATATGGTACGTGCCTGGCGGTTCTAGCGTGTTATTTGTGGTTTTTTTTTTCAAACCCCGAAACCCCCCAAAAAAAGCAATTTGACTGACGTTCCTCTTGTCCTTTTGGCCCTGCCGATGCTGTAGGCTTCAGACGACAAAATCGAAGGTATCGGCCGGCGTTGCGTGCGTCTGCACCGCTTGCATTTCGCGCCACAGCGACAGAACTGCCTTTCTGACGACTGCTACGTCACCGCTTTTTAACCCATTTGCCTATTGCGCCCACTTTCCCACACGCCCGGGGTGTGCCGTGGACCTGATTGGGCCTCACTGCGTGGCCCTGCTCCTACCAACTCTCCTATCAGACGAGATCCTTTGATTTTCCTCATTTTTTCTTTTTTTTTTTTCCTTTCTTCGCCGTTTCAAACATCGTCGCTAAACCACCTGCGGGGCGTTGCGGCGCCCTTTGCTCGCTGTAGACTACCGGGAGGCATTTGCGCTGTTTGATCGGCTGGGCGACGGCAAGATCAACTCGAGCGACCTGGGGCGATGTCTGCGCTCGCTGGGGCTCAATCCCACCGATAACGAAGTCAAGAAGATGGTTGCCGAGCTGTGTCCCAAGGGTACGCCACCCCGCATGCGTGCAGTGTGCCCACGCGTGCACGCCGTTGCTGTGTGTGTGTGTGTGTGTGTGTGTGTGTCTGTCTGTCTTTGTGTGTGTGTGTGTGTGTGTGTGTGTGTGTGTGTGTTGACGGCTCGCTGTCTGTCCCTCATTCCCTTCATGTTCTCTGTGTAGGCGACAAGAGGATCTCGTTTGAGGAGATCATCCCGATTCTGTCGTCGCCGCCGGCGGACCAAGGCAAGCTGGAGGACTTCATTGAGGGACTGCGTGTATTTGACAAGGACGGCAATGGCTTTATGAATGTCGGTGAACTGCGTCATGTACTGACGAGTCTGGGCGAGCGTCTCAGCGATGAGGACGTCGACATGCTGCTGCAAGCGGCCGAAGTCGACAAAGAGGGGAACCTCAACTACGAGAAGTTTGTCAAGGCCATTACGAGCGGCTGAATGAAGTACAGATATAAATTAACCATTAGTTCCATTATACTTTAAAACTGTTTCGGTCTGTAAAACGACAGACTGTCGAGACTGTACGATAGAACGGTTCTTTTAGATCCGCACAGGTAGTATTCATTTTTATACGACACATGGTGACTACCCAATGAGTACCCATTGATCTTAAGTTATAATAAAAAGGGCAAAAGGCGTTCAAGCCTACGTAAAGAAAAGATCAATCTTATTCGTATGAATTTAAAACTTTCGCTCTTTGCGGACCCCTCAACTGAAACCGAACCATGGAGGTTGTGCATTGGAGGCGAGCCAGATGACGGCGAGCGCGACTATGTCTGCTGCGTTGCCCAGCGGTTTGTTCTGTGGCCGCGATGGCGCGGTGCACTGCTGGCGAGCACCGACGCCCTGTGCCACCCGTCGCTGCTTGGGGCCGTGCCGAGCCGCACGGTGGACGTGGACGTGCTTGACATGGACCCCGCGACCGTGCCCACAGCGACGTCGGTGGTCGTACGGGCGCCCGTCGACGACGCAACGCGCCGGTTTCTCGCGTCCAAGCACCTTGTTCAAGGACACACCATCTTGCGCCCGCCGCACCCTCCTATCGAAGTAGTATCTATTCAAAGCGACCCCGACGGGCCTGCGGTACGCATTGCCTTTGCAAACGAAGACACCCGATTCGACGTGGAGCCGCGGGCGGAGCGCGACGACGCACGCTTGGCGCGGTCGTTTGCGTCGCTGTCGCTGTCGGCCGCCACGCCGCCTGTATTACGCGCCGGATTGGAGGGGCCGTGTGAAGAGTTTCAAGGGATGCTCGAGTCGGCCATTGCCCTGCGACAACAACAATCAATGCAGCAGGACGATGCGGGCGAGAAGCATTCGTTCCAGTCTCTCACGATAGGTGGCATCCTTGTGACTGGTCCACCGGGTGCCGGCAAATCCTCAGTCATTGAGCATGTCCTTGCGGCACGGTCTCGCAACAATGACACGGATGTATCGGTGACAACGCTCAAGGCGGGTCCCTGCTCGGTCGACAGCATGCAACAGTGCCTCAAACGGGTGAGTCGCGCCGCCGACCAACAGCTCGTGTCACTGCTACTCGTACACCACATTGAGCGCCTCGTCGAGTCGTCCCCCGACGCATTCAAGTTGCTTTCACAAGCGCTCGAGCAGCTCCAGCGTCGCTGGTGCCTCATTGCCAGCTGCGACGGTGATGCGCTTGTGCGTCTGCCGCGCACGCTGCGTGCGCGTGGTGCGCTGGACGCCACCGTCACCGTGCATGCCCCTTCGACACAGCAGCGAGCGACGATGCTTTCAGCTCTATTTCAACGCGCCACCGCTGAGGATACCGAGGGAGTGCAGACGGACGCATCAGCACCACCGTGTTCGTCGTTGTCGTCACTTGTCTCGTGGACTGCCACGCGCACATCAGGCTTTGTCGCGTCCGACTTGGTCCGCCTTGTGCGTTGTGCCCGCCTCGATGCGCTTCTCGACAATGAAGCTGTGCTCGCCCCGTGCTACGTTGAGTCGGCGCTCAGACGAGTGCTTCCGTCACAGCTGGTTGAATTTGACTTTGAGCGGCCGCGTCACAGCTGGAGCGATGTCGGGGGCTATGCAAGTGTCCAGCAGACACTGCGTCGTCTGGTCGTGTGGCCTGTGCAGCGACCCGATGCGTACAGCCGTCTCGGCGTGCGTCCTCCGTCGGGGGTCCTGCTGCACGGGCCATCGGGCTGCGGCAAGACGCTCATGGCTCACGCGGCGGCAGCCGAGAGCGGCGCTGCTTTTTTGCCCGTCGCTGCCCCGTCGCTCTTCTCGCGCTATGTTGGCGACACCGAGGCGTGTGTTCGCCGTTTGTTTGCGGCTGCACGGGCCGTTGCCCCCTGTATCGTCTTCATTGACGAGATTGACGTGCTATGTGGGTCGCGCGCCCTCTGCGACAGTGGCGAGGCGACCTCGGTCGAACAGCGTGCGCTCAGTCAACTCCTCAACGAAATGGACGGTGTCCAGCGCAGTACCGGGGTCTTTGTGCTCGCGTGCACCAATCGCCCACCCGATCAGCTAGATAGTGCCATTCTGCGACCGGGCCGTCTCGAGCAGCACATCCTTATTGGGGCGCCTCCTCCACTCGACCTCGTCGACATTGCGCAGGTGCTCACGCGTCGCTTGCCGCTCCACCACGACGTCACGCCGCGCCTCATTGCCTCCAAGGCGCCTCAAGGCGCCACCGGAAGCACCCTCGCGGGACTTGTCCGCCGTGCTGCCCTCCGCGCGATCCGTCGCCACGGTACACTCGATCCCGCCACCTTGTCCATACTTCGTCAAGATTTGTAACTCTATTGTAATGCACATGAAATTAAGAAAAATGAGAGAATCCGCCTCAGAATCGATAGCTGTACTCAATGTCAAAACAAGACTATTACAAAACAAAGATGAAAGAGGCAAGAGCAGCACAATGCTTTGCCCATAGACTTTTCACTTCGACACTTCCAGACAATGAATTCCTTTCCAAACAATTCAATTGTTTTGATTGAAGTTCACTTTGCATGCTGGGACAGGTGCTTGCGTTCTGCCGAAGAGTCCCGGTCACTACAGCGGCCATTGTGGCCCTCTGTATCCTCATCTATCTGTACAGCTTGGTGGACTATACGCTTTGGCGCGCGACATGTTTGTCCTGCTCAACCTTCTGGCGACAGCGTACTCATTGATCATCACCCCACTCTCGCCCTCCTCCTCTCAACGATTGGACTCGTAGCGTACCGCCTGGTCACCCATGCCTTTGTGCACGGCGGCATTCTTCACCTGTACTTCAACATGGCGACGTGGATTCACCGGGGCGGCCCGTACGAGCGACGAAGCGGCTCTGTCGCGCTGCTCCTGCTCGTCGCCGTCTTTGTCGTCTGCAACGCCATTGTCCAGCTCGCTGTTGCGTACGCCCTCGGCCGGGTCGGCTTTCCCGCGTCTCTTTCGACATGCAGCATTGGCTTCAGCGGCGTTCTCTTCACGGTGATCGCAGAGGCGTGCGTTGCTCCCAATGCCCCCGCTGTCTCCTCCGTCTTTGGCGTCTTTGATGTGCCCACCAAGGTCTATCCGCTCCTGCTTCTCGTCATGTTCCAACTCTTCCTCCCCAACATCTCTTTCCTTGGCCATCTGGCTGGTCTCATCACAGGAGTCGTGTGTAAGAAGACATTCTATCACGTCTTATTCAAGTTTAATGCGCCTCTATGATTGTAGTTGGTCTATTCCCGTCACTCACCACACTGGTGTGTCCAGCTTGGCTCATCACGCGCATCGAAAACCTTGCGATACTCGGGCCCATCACGTCGCTCCCGTCCTTTGTCACGCACGCGTCCGCCGCGCAGTACGTTCCGCCCCTTCCGCCATCATCGACATCCTCTCAGGTGGCCTCCCTCTCCTCCCTTGCCACCTCTCTCCTCGCCCGTCTTCGCGACCTCTTCTCCTCCACTCCGCCCTCTTCTACTCCCAACACCTCGCCCCCCTCTGCTCCCGTACCCCCCACTGCCCCATCTGCCTTTCCTGGAAAGGGACATGTCCTCGGAAGTGCCTAATTGTTGGCTTTCGTACTGTTTGGTTTTTGTTTTTCATTTGTTTTGTCCGTTACGATAATGGCGTGTATTAAATAGTTTAAAGCGACGTGCTATTCGACTCATAAAAATAATATTAATAAAAATAAGGGAGAACAAGCAAGAAGCAGCACTCGATGGGCTACACACAGCTCTCGGTGAAGCGTTCGTCGTGTAGATCAAGCACAGTACCGTCGAGACCGACTGTCGGGACATGTGCACCGCCCTCGTCGGGCCCATTCAGCTCCCCTACAAGGCTGAATGACCGCTCAGGCACTCGGTTGAACGTGTCTGTGTCGGCCAACGCCACACTAACACCGGGAAACCACGACTCGTCCACCACAATCACATCCTCATCCTCTTCCTCCTCCTTTTTCTTCTCTTGCTCTATTGCACCACCCCCTTCCGACCCTTCTTTCTCCTTTTCCTTTTCGCCCTCCTCTGCGACTGCTGCTTCCTCTTCCTTCTCCTCTTCTTCTTCCATAGCATCCTCCACAAACGCAACTGCAAGAGAGCAAAAGTCATGAGTACACACACACATACACACACAACCAAATCATAAATCATACACTTTGGTTTGGAAAGTCGTGGCAGCGCAAAGGCCATGCGCAGGTCCCCACTAGGCAGGGACGCCACATCAAAGGTGGACAACTGAGCATAGTCACTCGCGATGCGTCGTGCAGGCGGATGCGGCTCCACCGTACTCCCATCCGTCTCCCCGTAGTCCCCTTCCTTCTCCGCTACGGGCATGGTCCGCTCCCCTACATCGATTCCCGTCGTCCCCCCCCCCTCGTCTTCCCTACCCTCCTCCTCCTCCTCCACCGGTGACTCGCTTGCAGCCAGCACCCCCGACACCGTCAGACCCTGCATGGGCCGTCGCACCCCAACATCCGACGAGGACCGTCCCGCTGCCCGCCGTCTCAGTCGCTCCCGCCGTCGCGCCGAATCTTCAGGACTGTCTCCCGCCACATTCGCATGTAGTAATTCCTATATTGTAAAACACAATACGAAAAAAAAAATAGATAAAGAAGTGAGTGAGTGAGTGCCGGTGGTGTCTGTGATTGCGTGACATGCGTTCCCCACTACCTTTCCTTCGGGTCGCACACGAATAATGGTACGCGTTCGAGAGCGGGGAGAAGTGCATGCTACGGGATGAAACACATGAGACCAACACGACAACAACATCCACCTAATGCACAAAAAGTACTAAACGAAGCACACACACACACACGTACACACATACAAAATCACTCAACTCAACACAATAAGAAACAGACTCACATTGGACAGTGCTTCCGGGAAAGAGCCGGTCCGAGTGGTTAATGAGAAACACGACAACCTGCTGTTGCACCGCCGCATCGGAGAACAACTGCCGCGCATCCGTCCCCTGCAACACAAGACGTAGGAAAATTTAAGTACACGATAATACGACACACTGATTCATATTGAAAAAAAAAACAAAAATAGATAAAGTGACAGAGAGAGACAGAGAGAGAAGAGAGAGAGAAAAACAAAGTGATAGAGAGAGAGAGAAACAAAGTGATACAGAGAGAGAAACAAATTGATAGAGAGAGAAAAAAACAAACAAAGTGATAGAGAGAGAGAGAATATTGACCTCGGGGGGTCGGAGGAGACCCGGCGCAAACACGACAGCCAGGTTGTCGGCACTCATGAGATTCTTCTCGGCGTTCGAGCCCACAAAGCACAGGAAGCGCAGAAGCATGGCAAGCGTCGCTTGGGCCGGCAACGACAGCTTGTGCAGCAGTCGCTTGGTCAGTGCCATCCGCTCAACCGCATTGGGTTCTAATGCAGAGAGAGAGAAAGAAAGTGATGGAGAGAGAGAGAAACACAGTGATAGAGAGAGAGACAAAAAAGTAATAGAGACAACGTGATAGAAAGAGAAACAAACACAAAGTATGAGAAAAAGAAGGGTCAAAACTAAAGAACACACAATGTAGTAGATACTGACCAGAGGCGGTGGCAATCCACTGGTCGTAGAGAGAGAAGGAGAGAAGAGGCTCGGGAAGTTCACGGAAGAACTGCTTGAGAGCGCCGGCAATGACATGCTCGCCGTTGGGGTGGTCGTCAATGTTCACCTGCAGTCCCATTGAGTCGTTGTCAAACGCACTGGTGAGCTCCTTGACCATCCGCACCGAGCCGGAGATGCGGAAGATGCCTTCACGATCCACTGCCCCTTCAAGCGCCCGAATACACTTCTGCACAATCTGCGGCACGTACGTGTCATCCAGCGACGTCACCGCACCAACATTGCCATCGGACACGGTCGTGTGCAACTCATGCGACAGTCCATGCTTGGACGCCGGGGGCTGTGTCGTCGAAAGACCCTTGCCTGACGAGTTGTACAGCTCGGCATCAGCTAAATTTCCAGTGCTCGCCGAGTTGATGGCGCCTCGGCGCGCTCCACTCGACCCAACGCGCTCCAATTCTGCCCGCTCATACTCTACAATCTGCACCAGAGGCACCCCAAACACTCGTGCATCTCGCTCCCCCGCTCCCGCCACTCCACCTTTCCCCTTGCCACCACTCTTTGAGCCGCCACCTTGCAATACATTGGCTCCCACTGAATTGTCGGGTGTCCCCGTGCTGCCGGTCACGTCAATGCCAAGGGTGCGCAGGAAGAAGCTGCGCATGGGCAGCAGTTGATCGGCTCCAATGAGATTGTACTCGGTCACAAAGCAGAGGTAGTGACGCACGCGCAATCGCAGAATGTCCAGACCGTCAAGGAGTTCGGCAGAGTCTGAGTGAAAGCGGTACATGTGGATGTAAACACGAAGGAGCCGTCGATGTATCGTCTCGAGACGCAGATCAAAGTCATCGGGGAAGGTGCCGTCGGTGGGGAAAGCCGCCAACTGGGTGTAGGCCCAGTCGAACAGATGTGTAATGTAATCGGGTGCTGATACCTGAAATATCGGAGGAGAGAGAGAGAGGAGGGAGAAAGAAACAAAGTGATAAAGAGAGAGAGAGAGGAGGGAGAAAGAAACAAAGTGATAAAGAGAGAGAGAGAGGAGGGAGAAAGAAACAAAGTGATAGAGAGAGAGAAAAAGGAGGGAGAAAGAAACAAAAGTGATAGAACATTGTGATAGTCAGAGAGAACAAAGTGATAGAGAACAAAA
>CALSCP010000382.1:10245-28123 GCA_943704425.1 Ministeria vibrans ATCC 50519 | reverse complement strand
AGAAGAGAGAGAGAGAGAGAGAGAGAGAGAGAAAGGAAAAAGAAACAAAGTGATAGAGAGAGAGAGAGGAGAAAGAAACAAAGGGATAGAGAGAGAGAAAGGAGAAAGAAACAAAGTGATAGAGAGAGAGAGAGAGAGAATGGAGAAAGAAACAAAGTGATAGAGAGAGGAGAAAGAAACAAAGTGATAGAGAGAGAGAGAGGAGAAAGAAACAAAGTGATAGAGAGAGAGAGAGAAGTGAGAATGAGCTAAAGAGAGCAAGAGACAAAGGAAAACGAGGACGATGGATACCTTAGAAACACCATAAGGGCGAGACGGACAAGCACCTTGTTCCGCATGGTGGTGCGCAAGAAGGCAAAGGGATCCGTCTGCTTCCAAGAGACCGAGCGGGAGCGCAGTCGCTCGGGCAACGACTCGGGCACCACAAGCACAATGTAGAGCAAGTCCAGCAGGGCAATGGCGCAGCTCAGCGCAAAGGTTGCCGATGTGCCATAGAACTCCGTGACAAAGTAGCCAATAGCCGGGCTTGTAATGAGCGATGCAGCAAACATGGCGGTGACCTATTCCACGGACGTGGGAAGTTTTTCAGTCCAAAAGCCAGAACAATGACGAATACACACGCACATATATATATATAATTATATTAACAAGAAATTAAATAGAGAATCAAGAGCGTATATACTACGTCATAATATGATAATAAGTATACACACATACCAAAGACACACATTCACAAACAAAGACGCAAACAGAGATGGCCATGCAGCATGCACCCAACAAAAATAGTGCGCCTCTTCACCTTTCCGTAGGCAACACTTCTCTCAGTGTCGTTCGTAATGTCGGCAGCATAGGCAAAGACAACGGAGAAGGTGACGGAAAAGATGCCGGAGATAGCGAGAGCAAACGTGTAGAGCCACAGGTTGGAGACGAAGAGGAGTGCAACGGGTGCCGTGGTGAAGAGGACGGTCAAAAAGAGAAACCACTTGCGTCCATACACGTCTGCAAGAACTCCAATGAGAGGCGAGCAGAGAAAGGACAGGAAGCCCTTGATGCCCTGCGCGACGCCATTCACAAGAAACACATTGTCCTTGAAGAAGATGTGCAGCACGTTGGGCATGATGGTCATGAGCAGACCAATGGAGAAGAACTCAAGAAAGATCACCACCATGGCGTGGTCGATGGACGCGCCGTGCCGTCGTTGGATTCCCTGCGTGACCAACGAAACATCAGTTTTGTGTTGCCCGAGAAAAAAAAAATGCGATTTTTGCACTGTCGTGGCAGTCGCAGAGCCACGGGAACACTGTCAACCAACCACACTGTGCATACACGGTATGCCGAGGGTCCGCAAGACGACCGCCAACGCATCTTACAGGAGTTTCGACGCAAATGCAGTGCCGTGAGCAGCAGGAGATTTCCTCGCCCGCTCCGTCCGGCTCTAATAACCTCGCCGACGCTGACGATGACGACGGAAAGTCGTCTCGTTCACTGTCCATCTATAGCGCAAACAAGAGGAAAATAACAGTTTTATGACTAAATTTTTGAAATTTTCATATTATTGTAATTTTATCTCATCAATTATTTTGGCTTTCAGCCCATCGAGCCTCTCCTTATCATTCTGCTTGGTGTCCCCTTGACGAATCATTGCATTGGCCACACGACTGTGTTGAACTGCGCCTGTCTCGTCTCGATTAGCGTGGCGCACGACATTTTCAAGGGAACGGCATGACGAACAAAAATAGCAAGAGCATGCCGGCATCACCACGAGCTTCGCTGGAAGGCAGCTCGGCCACGGAGCATTTGTGGCGACAGGGATGGATGTCGCCTACCCAATCGTCGACACATGCAGCCTCGAGTGCTGCTGCGTACGGCGCAAACGGCATCAAGAGTATCCGCGACGAGAGCCACTTCTTGCCCCTGCCCGCCACGTCTCCTGCGCAAACCCGCAAGGAACAGCGCTCCTTTTTCATGCCCAACCGCACGCCTGCCGGCGGACCTGGCCGGGGCACCGTGATTCGCGTCATTCTGATGTGTTTTGGGTGGTATGCGTTTAGTGCGGCCGCCAACACCATCAGCAAGAGTGTGCTCAACCTTTATCCCATTCCGCTGACCGTCGCCCTTTCGCAAATCGGCTCCATCACACTCTACCAGTTCCTCATCATTCGCGTCTTCAAGCTTCATCCGTACCAGCCCATCTCCATGTCCGAGTCCACCCGTCTCGTGCTCCCCCTTGCCTTTGGCAAGTTTCTCTCCACCGCCACCTCTGCCATCGCCGTCTCGAGAATACCCATTTCTTATGTGCACACAAGTAAGAACGAAGGGAGGATTGTCTGACCCCAAAGTTGTACTAACAGCTGTTTTTATGTTAATTTTTTATATCTCTTGTTGTCTTTTTTTTTTGTCCTCCTACTTAGTCAAGGGCATGTCTCCATTGTTTGCTGTTGCGCTGTCGCGCGTCATGCTCAAAGAGAAACAAAGCATGGCTGTGTATCTATCGCTGATGCCCATTATTTTTGGCGTGTCAATGGCATCACTCACAGAACTGCGTTTCGACCTGCTGGGTCTGGTCATGGCTCTCACCGCCTGCCTTCTCTTTACACTGCAGAACATTTACTCGAAAAAGTTGATGCGTGAGCAGCTAGTTGACCATATGAACCTGTTGTTCCAGACAGCGCGCCTCTCCACCCTTCTTATGTTTCCCGTCTGGCTCTACCTCGAGGGATCCTTTTGGAACACGATGCTCTTCAGTGCGGATCTGTCGCTGCGCCTCAACTCGACGCAGCTCATGGACATTGTTCTGCGATTGCTTGGCGACGGTTTCTTCAATCACTGCCAGAACGTGACGGCCATGACCTTCCTGTTCATGGTCAGCCCCGTTTCGTACTCGGTCGGCAACACCACCAAGCGCATTGTGGTCATTGTTGCCGGTATCCTTGTCTTCCGCAACCCCGTTTCCCTTGCCAACGCCTGCGGCATGACCCTTGCTCTTCTTGGCGTTGCCCTCTACAACTACGTCAAGATCAAGGAGCGCTCATCCCCTCCGTCTGCATCCCTTCAAGTGGAACGAATCACAACCACCTAATAGAAGGAAAACAACTTCGTACTTTTGTCTCTTATCACTTTGTTTTTAGCTCTCTCTCACTCTTTATTTATCACTCTGTTTTTTTTTTTTTTTTTTTACTCTCTCTCTCTCTATTGTAACCGCAGTGCAAATCAACCAAGCAATCAATTAAAATTTTCTTCTTTTGAAATCTACTGGGGGTACTCCTTGTCTGCATCAAAGAATTCTCGAACGTCGTCAGCAAAGGCCAGGTGGCGCAGTAGACGAGCAGGCCCATCGGTTTCCATCCCTCTGAGCCGCTGCACCGTCGTCAGCAGGTGTTCGGGCTGAAGTCGCGCACGCTGCATCTGCTGGCTGTGCGACACAATTGTTGACATGACGTTGCTCTTGCGCACCTGAGCCATTAAACGCACAATTTTAAAATATTATTACATTATTATTAGTAGCTATATTACACAATCACAGCAACAAGAATTATTAACTTTTCATAATAAATTATTATTAATTATTATAATTATTATTATTATTATTATTATTATTATTATTATTATTATTATTATTATTATTATTATTATTATTATTATTATTATTATTATTATTATTATTATTATTATTATTATTATTATTATTATTATTATTATTATTATTATTATTATTATTATTATTATTATTATAATTATTATTATTATTATTATCATTATTATTATTATTATTATTATTATTATTATTATTATTATCATGATAATAAAATAATTATAATAATAATTGGAAATTAATTCTTCTAATTATTTTATCATACTTTGGCAAGTTTCATGAATATCGACGCGGTATCCTCAAGGTCTGTCGATAGAATGACAGGAGCATTTGTTTGTGCTGCGGCGGTTAATGAACGTTGATCCAGCCTGTGAAACAATAATAATTATTTATTAGGAATAAATGAAGTCGAAAAGTTTACTCAAATAAGAAAGAGAGAATGAGAGAAAATACATTTATTTTCTTTGTGACAATCACCATTAATAAATAATAAATAATTATTATATTTAATGGGTTTTATTCTTCTTTACCAACGGCGTAGAAAGTCAAGTCCATCCAGAACATTTGGATCTGTTGGGGGTTGATAGTCTGACTCTAGACGATAGATGATGAATGGAAACTGAAACCCAGCGAGAAAGCTGTCAAGCCTGAATATTAACATTATTAATAACAAAGCGTTAGAGAAAATTTGCGCCAATTTGCATGTCGCTTCGTACTTGTCTCCAACGCGTTTTTGCTCGTCTTGTGAAATGCGTTTTGGACGTTCAAAAGAAAATCCTGGCTCAGACACTGCTGAAGAACCGTTCACAAGAAAGAACGCCACTTTGCTGTTGGGGAACACGACGTGCCCTGCAAGGCGATGCGCTGCAATACAATTCAAACAATAATAATAATTATTGTTATCATTTGCATGTCGACAGAAAGTTGCAAAGCGTATTAAAACGAGTGTTGCTGCAGAGGATCGTATCACGCATTGTTTGTGCATTTTTTAGTCACCGGCCATTAAAACAGACGACAACGCGAAGGTGTCTGAGACGGCTGAGTCCTGAGGAGTGTTGCATATGTCATTTTGTTTCTTACCCACTCGAATTTTTGCCCCTTTGGCCGTTAGGACTCTTGCTACTGTTTCTCGATTGCTTAAATCGGCTGAAATGAGAACCAGTGGCGGAGGTGCTTTCGACATGAGGAGAGAGAGACTCAAAAAATAAAATGACTGAAATCACAAAAAGCTGATTACAGTCATTGATAAATAACTTTTTTTTTCTTGAGAATGCTGGCGCTCTCTCTGCTTGTTGTATCGCTATCGCTTGGGCACGGTCTGACGGCACAGCGAGAGGGGCGGTTTTGTAACGCTGTTTCTGATTGCGGTGAGTTGTGGTGTTTCCCTTTCGCAACGTTTGCTTCCCCCGTGATGCTGTTACAGGTGCGCACAGCGACGGAAAGACCGACACCACAAAGGAGCTACAAACATGCCTGGATTCGTGCGAGACGCTCTTTCTTCCGGGTCCCGGTACAGGGAATTCGTTTGCGTCTGCTGCCCTGACCGCTCGTTCGCTCGTTTGCAGGCGTCTACCTCTCCGGCGCCCTGACTCTGAGGAGCCACCAGACGCTGTCGGTCGGAGGAAACGCCACACTCCTTGGATCGACAGAGTGGAAGGCGTACGACATGCGATACACGCGTACGGCTGGTCTGATGCGCGAGGCGCACGCCGGACTCTTGAACGGCGCACAGTGCCTCAAAATGAAGGTGGACTCGGCCGATGCCGATCAGTGCGACCAATGGGGCTCATTGAAAAACATCACTATCGAGGGTCCGGGTGTGATTGATGGTCAAGGCGCTGGTTGGTGGGAGAAATGCAGGCCAACATGTCCGGACGGAACGTAAACAACCCGAACATATTACTAATTATTGGAAATGTCTTCTTCTAATAATAATAATTTGCGTTTCACACACACACACACACACACACACACACACACACACACACACACACACACACACACACACACACACACACACACACACACACACACACACTCAATTTCCCTCCCCAAATCTATACTCAATCTTTCTAGGGACGCGGACCAACGACCGTCTCTCTTGCAGCTACTCTGGATTCACGACCTGCGCATTCGAAACATTCGCCTGCAGAATTCGCCTTTCTGGACAGTGCACCCCACATTTTGCGACGGAGTCGTCGTTGAGAATGTCAACATCTACGCACCCTCCAACTCACATAACACCGAGTATGGGCCACGATGCAGTCGTATGCACCATCAATGTATGAGCGCTCACACCCTTCTCTGTCCTTGCACAGCGGCATTGATCCAGATAGCACTAAGAATGTACACATTCACGACTCGACAATCGACACCGGCGACGACTGCATTGCAATCAAGTCGGGCAAAGACTGGTCAGGGCGCCAGGTCAACATCAGCACTGAGAACATTCTCGTTGAGGTGCGTGTCGCACTACATCATACACACTCAAAAGATGTAACAAATTATAATTATTATAGCGAATGACATTCCTTCACGGCCATGGCGTTGCAATCGGAAGCGAAACCAGTGGCTCGGTGCGCAACGTGACCATTCGTGACAGTGTTTGCAGTGGAACTGACAAGGCAGTACGAGAGATGGAGGGCGAGACAGAAGGAATTAGAGAGAGTCTCTCTTTCTCCCTCTTTGTTACTCTTTTTTTCACCCTCTACTCCACACCCACAGGTACGCATCAAGAGCCAGCGTGGACGCGGCGGTGTTGTTGAGAACATTTTGTACTCAAACCTGACCATTACGGAAGTCAGCGAGGTTGTCAGCATCACCATGGTAGGACCCGACATAACCACGTATACAACATCCATAACTTTTTCTTTTTCTTCCTATCGTGTTCACCCCCCTCCCCGGTATCCCTTCTCAGGAGTACTCGGGCAGCATCCCTCCAACCAACGCCACGGCAACACCCGTCTTTCGCAACATCACGGTGCGCAATGTTAGTGCGCACAAAAGCCAAACCGCAGGCGAGATTGTCTGTCTCGACGACTCGCCGTGCCACCACATCACGTTTGACTCGGTTGACGTTGCCCGGTATACCAAAGGATTCTCCTGTGAGAATGCCTATGGCTCTCAACACAGCGTCTCTCCCGACTGTTGCCTCAAACCAGAGCAATTAATGAACAAAAAGAACTGATCATACTTACTAGACTTTTTCATTTTCATTTTTTTGTTTCTGACTCTTTTGGATGAGTGTCTAAAAAAAGAAACGCAAAGGAAAAGTTTGGCGCATGGACTTTCACAATTCCTTCAAGTACACCGCCGGGATAATCCCTTCCTTGCCCTCCAGCCGGCCCGTCCACCATTCTCCCGCCTTCTTCAGAATTTCAATCTTCTGACCCGCTTCGAACGACAGCTCGTTGTCCGCCTCGCCCACACAGTCGTACAGCGCCTCTGCATACTCAACCGCAGGTGGTGTCTACCAGTTGTGTTTCAATAAATTAATAATAATAATTATAATAATAAATTAATTTCGTCGCCTTTACCTCTTTCACTTTTTCGGGGGTGGCAACAATCGATGCAGGACGTGGCCTTGCCTTTGGTGTTGGAGCAGGTGCAGGCGAAGAGGCAGCGGGAGAGGCAGGCTTATTCAACGATACACTGCTGCCTGGTCGCGGGGCTGGAGCCGGACGCGGAGCGGGCTTTTTGCTTGTTTTGGGCTCGGGAGCGGACACAGACGTGTTCTCCTCTGCTGCTGCTGCTGCTGGTGCTGGTGCTGGTGCAGGAGAGGGTCGCTCAGTTTTGAGCTTGGGGGCAGGAGGTCGCTCGGCCTTTGGCTTGTCAGCTTCTCCTGCGTGCTTACGTCGAGGTGCAGGTGCGGGTCCAGAGCCCGCGGATTTACCAGTAGGGCGAGGTGCCGGTTTTTTCACTGCTGTGGGTGGGGGTGGAGCAGTGGTGGTGGTCGTCTTGGCCGGTTCGGTGTCGCCTCTGTCGCCGTCCTCGTTGTTAATGTCGTCGTTGCTGTTGTCTTCGTCATCGGACGCCACACGACTGCTCTCGGCTGTCTTTTCCGCATCAGCCTGCTCCTCCGTGTCGCCTTCTTTCGTTGTCTCAGACGTGGACTGGGTCGCACTAGGTGAGTGATCGCTGGTGCCAGATGGGTTACGCGAGACACGAGCGGGTGGGGGTCTTGCGCGTGGAGGTGCCGCCCCATTGTTGGCAGTGCGCGGAGGTGTTGGGCGCTTCGGGGCACCAGTGGCAGCCTCGGCGGGTCTACCAGGTGCTGTGCGTGGCTTTGATGGCGCAGGGCGGTCGGCACCACTGCTGGCGGCAGTGCGTGGAGGCGGGGGACGACCGGTGGGCGGAGGGCGAGCGGGCTTGGCTGCGACCGGCGCAGGTTCAGCTTCGTCGTCATCATCCTCCACATTGGCCGCTTCATTCAGCGCCGCCATCCACGCCGCAAGATCACTCTCCGTATCCGCCTATGTTCAACGCATTTAAAAAAAGAAAGAGGGAATGTGAGTTAGAAAGAGTAAAGCAAAGGCAAATTATAAGAGAAGGCATCACCTGCAGAGTGACCGTCTTGTCGGCGGAGGAGATGACAAAAGCAAACTTGCCAAGCGTGTCGTCTTCGCGGATCACGGCAGTCTTGAGCGAAATCACATTGGTTGGATTAAGTTCCTACAAATACAAAGAGGCGGAGAAAAAGTGCGTGAGAGAAAACGAAGAGACATGGAATCGGTTTTTACGGGAGAGTGTGACAGGGAGAAGTTTGAGCTACTGATGACACCCCAACGTTTGTTCCATTGGCTTTTCTTGATGAACTTGTTGAGACGTCCCTCGAGACTCTTCTCGCTATACTTCATAAGCCAGCCACTGCGAGTAGTCCGCCGCGACGACACGTTGGATCGAGAAGGTGTCGCAACCGACTGCACATAAAAAAAAGAGAGAGAGAGAGAGCGGGAGGGGGAGGGGTTAAACAACGTGGGGAAGAAGGAAGAACAATGTGTGTGTGTGTGTGTGTGTGTGTGTGTGTGTGTGTGTGTGTGTGTGTGTGTGTGTGTGTGTGTGTGTGTGTGTGTGTGTGTGTGTGTGTGAGTGTGTATGGGGGGAGGGGGGAGAAGGAATAGGGAAACGGTGTGTGTGTGTGTGTATGTGTGTGTGCATGTGCGTGTACCTTAGAGGGTGCTGACATGCCACTGAGTCCGCGCAGCTCCGTGAGCAGCTCAATGTACTGGCCAGCCTCCAACGCGTGGTCCCCTTCCATCTGAGCGCAAGTGGGGAAGAAAATGTCAGAGAAGGACAGTCACATATAATTTGGTCACGATTCATTCACCTGTGTGACATCCTCGTCGAGTGCGTCAACCAGCTCCTCCATGCTGGTGAGCTCCTCCATCGCCTGTGCATGGTACGCCTTTTGCTTCTTAAAAGCCAGCGTGAGACTGCAACGACAAATAGAGGTAAATACAACAAAAAGCAAACAAACGCGTCACCTTCTCAAGAGATCGATGCGACGCGCCGCACGCACTCCCAAAATCTTCACGCAGTACTCGGCAATGGCCGCCTGCATACGGCGCTTGTCCGTATCCAAATCTTCAAAGGCCATGTCGCGCTCCGCCTCGGACGGGTACTTTTTCTTCTCCGTCTTGGAGCGCTGCGACTCAAAGTGGCTCACAGCCTTGTCCATGGCCTTGCGAATGTCGTGCGGAGTGTCGCCTCGCATGTACTCGTCCAGCGGCATCTGCATCACTTGCGTCAGCTCGGCATTCATATCCTTGTGCATCTGGGCCATCTGCAGGGTCGAAAGGCAACGCACAGAGGCGCGTGGGGGCGAGTGTGAGCGGAACGCAATGCGACTGTTGATGTTTGGCCTTACGTCGCGGTACATCGACGAGAACTTCCGCAATCCAAGACACACCGCTTCATCGCTCTCGTCACAGTCCGCAACGCCTTCCAAGCTATCGCTCAGCGCAATGGACGTCTTGTTGATTTCAGGACCAGTCTACAAAATTCGGGTGCGAAAAAAAATGAGAGAAAAAAAAAGAAAAAAAAAGATTATTTTGTTATGGGAAAGAAAAAAGAAAAGAAGGAAAAGCAGGGTTGGTGGGGTTGGGAAGGGAGGGGCAGGGACCTTCATGTGGGCGCGCACAGCAGTGGCCAGCTTCTTCATCGCCGGCCGGTCCTTCTCCACCTCGCCCTGCAGCGGCTGCAGGGCCTCGCGCAAGAGCGCCAGCTTGTCGCAGAAGTCCAGCGAATTCTCCTCCAAGAGATCTTCGCGCAGCATTTCTAAGGCGGTCTCCATCTTGCAATGGAATCGAATAAAATAATAATAAATTAATAATAGGGGTTAGAATAGTAAATCGCTAACGATTTCGAGCTCAACTAAGTCATAACTCACAACTGATTCACCGATTTGTCATTTGATAACTCAAATACTCAATTCTTTTGTTGATCTGTTTGGTGAAGCGTATATATTTACCATAGAATGGACATTGCAAAGGTGAGGGCGGGCGAGCGTGTGCTGCTGCTGGGCACGCCGGCGCTGCTGGCACAGCCAGTCGAGGCGGCGCTGGCCGACTTGCGCTGTGCCGTCGGTGCAGCGGGCGCCGTCTCGTTGGAGCAGTACGACCGCATTCTCGATGGTACGCCGCCCGTGCCGAGTGAGCGCCGATACGAGTTGATTGAACGCGCCGCCTTTTTCTCCTTTTTTTTTTTTTTTTGTCTTTTCTGTGCACTGCTCTTCAGTCAACCTTCCAGCATCGTCGTTTGACGTCATTCTCAGCGGCGTGCTGCCTCCCGCAGCCTTCACTCACGACGACGAGCTGTTGGAGGAATTTGCGCGTCTGCTGCGCCCCGGAGGACGGGCTGTGGTGCGTGAGCCGCTGGTGTCGTCGATTCCGGGCCATCCGGTCGACGTGTTCAACCCACTGCGGCTGTCGGGCGACGAGATCTCGGACGCGTTTCTCATGGCCGGGTGTGTTGCCAGTGGCGATGTTTCAAGCGGAGGTGGGGCCACTGTGGTGCGTGAAGAGGCGCTGCCCGAGTCCGACGCGTCTGCGTTGGAGAAACACTTGGGGCGTCGCGATGTGACAGTCGAATCGCTGCTCAAACACGTACGCTATGTGGTGGTGGAGACGCGTAAGCCCGGCTATGAAATTGGAACGCAACGACGAATTGCGGGTGCGCCTGAGCCGGTCCAAATTGTCACGTCCAAGCCGGGTGTCTGGCAACTGACGACGACCACCGACGACGACATGATGGACTTTATCGACGAAGATGCCGAATTGCTGGGCGCCGACGACCTGGCCAAGCCAACGGCGGAGTCTCTCGTTGCCGAAGACTGTTCTACCAAGAAGCGTGCGTGCAAGAACTGTTCGTGCGGCCGGGCTGAGCTCGAAGCGGCCGGTGCGCCCGCGCCTGTCTCCACTTCCAACGCCAAGTCATCGTGCGGCAGCTGCTTCCTGGGCGACGCATTCCGCTGTTCATCCTGTCCCTATCTGGGCATGCCAGCCTTCAAGCCGGGCGAGAAGGTCTCGCTCTCCGACCGTCAGCTCAAGCCCGACGAGTGAGTGGCCACTGCGAGAGCAGCGGTACACACGACTGTACAGACAAATACAATATAAAAGAGAAAAAAAAAATTAAAAAATAATAATAATAATACTAATTATATTTATCACGGCAGGGGTTTCTCTCATTCTTTTCTAAAATTTAACTATTTCAGGAGCTACTGTCATTTTTTCAGAAGAGAGCTTTAAAACAATCATCAACAATAATAATATTATTACTTTAGTATACATTGATAATCATTACTATTTACAGACGCAAAGGGGTATTATGGCTTCCCTTTATACTGTCGTCGCTGGCGAAAGTGCTCACTGTAGTGAGGCCAGTCAAGATGAACACTGGGTGAACGAGCGGCCCATTGGCGCTCGGCCGAGAGAGACTCATGTGACGGAGGGATGCGGATGCGATGGTAGAGCATCTGCTCCACCGTGCTCAGGGGCACGGTGGCCGTGAAGGCACGCTGGCCCTTCATGCCCTGTCCGTATGTGAGGAGCAGGCGGTTGCCCGACACGACCATGTTGATGCAGAACTCGCGTACTGGGAAATTGCGCGGTCGGAATCGAAAAAGACGCGATTGCGCTGCAAGTGTGACGCGTGTTGTCGCGGCCGTGCTGCCGGCAAGACGAATCACGTAGAAGAAGTGATAGTAGAAGGCAACGGTGTGCTGGTTCATCCACACCTTGACGTGTGCAATGCCCAGTACGTACTTGACCTGCAGCACTCCCTGACTGCCATCGAGTCGCTCGTCGAGAGCCGCGCCAAGCTCCACAGGGATCATGTCGCTGCCACCTCGCCATGGTGGGCCCCACATTGCCTGCCGCAAGCAGTCTTCCGTGTCCAGCTCGTAGTGCTCATCCGTCAGGGACTTTGACAGTTCGTCAATGCCAGGCACCGAACATGGCTCGTCGTGCAGCTGTCGAGCAATTTCCTGTTCAGTGTCATTCACGCTACGCAACGCGGGAGCCGCAGCACCGATATTCACGTACGGAGGATACACATAGCCAGCAAGTTGTGCACGCTCAATGTCGGTGCGCGTACGCCGTGGCCACAGCTCCGAGTCGAGTTGGTCTAAATCAGCAAAGGGTGCGTGCCTCGGAGCGACGGCAACATTGTCTGGGGCACGCGCTCCGCACTGATCGAGAGCAAACAGACCGTCTTGACGACGCAACAGCGGTATGGGATGGACACTCGCAAGGGGCACCGTGGCGAGGTAGCGGACACGCAACGACGACGGCGTCTCGTCTCGTACGGTCGTGTTGCCACGCTCGTGCACGCCAATGACACGAAGAGCCACGAGAGGGCACAAGTGGCGAATGATAATGAAGGTGTCGAGGAAGGGCAGGATTCCCCAGTTCTTTTCGGCCCGCTCCAATTCATTGTGCATGTTAGGCAGGGGTGGCACGTGTGGACGGCCCACAAAGTCGTTAATGCTGGGTCCCGGGTCGGGGGAGGGTGTCTCGAACACAAGACGCTCCGTCTCGTACGACACCCAAAGACGCCATCGCCGCACTTGTTTTGCTTCGTCGAACGCAATGGCAAACTCGCAGGGAATGAGCACCTCGCGCTCGGGACCACATGTATTTGTAGTAAGGATGTACAGGCGCATGCGGACCGCGACAATGCGCACATCGCGCACTTGCATGCAAAATGGCAGATCGAAACGTTGGAAGCGCAGGTGCAGAGCCTCTGCCTGGCGCTTTGTTTGGTTTGCCGCCTGGTAGGGCGGGTGGACACGGCGATAGCCGACGTCGCTCCCACTGTATCCATGGGGTACGGGGAGCAAGGTAGACTCACGCACAAGACCAATGGAAATGTCGTGGGGCCAGTAGCCTCGATGGGCGCGCGTCACTCGCCAGATCAGCAGAAGGTACCCGGCGACTCCCGGAAGGCGTGCCAGGTGTGGGTTGAGCATGCGATGGTCGGGCGGTCGAATCACCTCGGTGTCGCAGGGATGGGCAGCGTCACGCGCAAGGGCAACGCCCGCAGGCACAACGCCACACTGCTCTGCAAGGTCCAAATCTGGAATATCGCCGTCGTCTCTTCTAGGGTTGTTGCTGACGGTTTTGACGTCGCTGTCGAGGTCGCTGAGCATCCCCGCGCCAACCTGAGACTCCTCTGCGTCAAGCTGCAGTTTGGTCCAGAGATCGAGCGCAGACAGATGGGTTTGAGCGGGAACTGCACGAGAGGACAGGACGGTGAGCGAACGACATCAGCTGCGTGTGCAGTGTACCGTGCCATTCGACGTATTGAGAGTAATCAACGCCGCGGACCACGACAACAATCTCCTCAGGAGGCTTCCAAACAAAAGCACACGCGGCGATCGCGGCAATGACCAGACCTATCACGGCCGCGACCCGTTTCTTGAAATTCATAATAACTCTGAAACCAATAAGTAGAATCTTTATTGTCTCATCACTGAATAGGGCATATCAACCGAAACTAAAATATAATTGAAAAAATAGAATGAGTCACGTCACTAGTGACACTACAGCTCACTTTTTGGAATGAGCGCGGGCAAGGGTGCTCTGCTCTGTGGCTTGCTCGGCATTTTCTGAGAGTTTTCCAGCGGTGTGCGCTCGTCTTCCTTGCTCTCTCCGCGCACATCTCCTCTCCTATACCTTCCTTCTACCACCGGTCTCCTTCTGTTAGTCAATACCGCCTTTGTTGATTATTATATTATTAGTATTATTATTATTATTATTAATTTTATTTTTATTATTATTGTGTATGTAATAAAATGTGTGTGTATTTAATTGTAGTCCTACAAATCCGCCTTGGTCTTGCTCTTCTTCTTCTTGCCTCCCTTCTTCTTCTTCTTCTTCTTCTTCTCCTCCTTCGTCTTTTGGTCCGCCATCATTTTCTGCAGGAACTCCGGGTCGTTTTGGATGCGCGCCAACAGTGCCGGATCCACGTTCTGGTTGCCTCCCATGCCTGTGCCCGCCTTAGCTGTGCCCGCCGGTGCTTTGCCTACCAAAACGCATTGTAGAAGGAAAGGCGTGAAAACACGATGGAGTATGGGTGACGTGTCACTTGTTTGCACGCAGCAAAAAAGTATAACGTGTCCTCTTCTTCCACCCAAGTGACGAAACGGTGTGCTTACCTTTTGGGTAGTACATCTGCTCGTTAACCTTGATTGACGCGACATTGTCCTGCTCCAGAAGCAGGTTGGTGATCTCGCCAGCGGTAGCACCTGTGGAGGGATTAGAGGGTGAGCGGGTTTGCTGAGTGCTCAAGTCTCAGTGTGAGGAACAGGAGACCTTTGCGGTTCATCACAATGATGGTCTTCTCGTCAGCAACAAACAGATTTGCGCCAATGTGCATGTTGGACAGCATTGAGTTCCACAGCTTGGAGCGGTCTTCTGCTTCGCGCTGTATCAAAGAGAGAGAGAGAGAGAGAGAGAGAGAGAGAGAGAGAGAGAGAGAGAGAGAGAGAGAGAGAGAGAGAGAGAGGGCAGGTGAAATGACAGGGAACGAAACGTTATTCCTACCGTGTCCCATTGTGTCTTTGGTTTGCGTTTGCATCCACAGCGGCGTCTCGTCGACGGAATCCGACGTGCTAGATGTCGGTGGTGTGGGCTCGCGCGCCACAACTGCGCCGGGACGACGCTTGAAACGGGCGGGAGTGAACGAGACAGATCGAACTTGTGTGGCGGTTCCCCGCCAGAGAGACAGTCGTCTCCAGCCCAACCACATGCAGCTCACAGTGCCGTAAGAGAAAGAGATCACGCAGTGGATGTACAAAAAAAAAGTTATGACGGGTTCTTATTATTTTATTCAACAACGCTTGAAGTGCTGGAAGACGAGTAGAAAAGAGAGCGAGTCGAGTGCTCGACGCCGTCGTCCAGTAATTCTTGCTGCGTTCGTCGCTCTGCGTCGCCCCAAAACGGCATTCGAACGGGCGGTTCACCTACAAAAAAAAAAGAAAACGAATGAGCGAGGTCACTTCTTTGATGCAGGGCGGAACAGATGGTATTATTACCTGCAAGATCAATGGAATTCTCCAACTCAGTGATGTGTTCAGTCTGTTGCGCGAGCGCTTCCTGCTTCTTCGCCACGCTCGTTTCATGCTGCTGGCGACGCAGCCGTGCTGTCTGCTTGAGCTGCTCCCACCGACGCTTCTGCTTCGCGTTCTCCTCGCGCAGTCGTGTGTTCTCCCGACGCAACTCAGCAATGACCTGTGTTTCGTCGCTTTCATCACCACCATCATTATCATCATCAGCATCATGAGCACGCCCTCCTTTCCTTCTGGTCTCTTCCGCTGCATCACGCTCTCTCTGGCCGCCTGCTCGCTCCGACACTTTCTCAAGAAAACTCTGTGCCAGCGATGCCTTGAGGCGCTGGTCGCCCTTGACGCGCTCCGAAGCCCGCACCAGACCCCGTCGAAAGGTTGCAATTGACTGTCGTAGTGTATCGGATGCTTCTGCCTGTTCGCGTAGTCGCACTAGCTCCTCCTGCGCCAAACGCAGTTGCTCGCGGAGCATCAAATTCTCTTCTGCCACATCGTCCATCTTTCGCTGTTGTTGTTGTTGTTGTTTGGTGGGCGACGGGGCCGTTGTAGCGGCGACACCAGTCGAAGAGGGTCCTCCAATAGAGCTGACGACGAGAAAGTCGTCTTCGACACGCGTCGACAGTTGGCGTGGCGCTGGCAACGCGTCACTCGAAAGACGCCCACGTCCACCGTGTGCATACAGCTCGCGCAAACTCATGCGCTCTCCACCACCACCGCCGCCGCCACCGCCGCGGCTACTCCTGCTACTGGTCCTACTGCCGCCAGCAGCAGTAGAAGTCGTCGTCGTAGCGGCAGAACCCGTCGTTTTCGTTGTGGCAAACGCAGCTTTGAAAAGTGCCTCAAACGATTCCCACACTCCCTCAAAGACGCCTGTGGTCTCGTCCGCAGCAAGTGCAGGTGGTTGTTCGGCCACCACAGTCTTCTCTCGCGTGGGTGGGGCGGAAGCGGGCGCAGCAGACTTGGCAGGAGACGTTGCCAAGACGGAGGAACGCGGACGGGTCGAACGAGTTGTCGCGGAACTCGCAGGCGGCTGTGGGGCGATGGCTTTGGCGGCGGACGCACGTCTCATGTCGTCGGCACGTCGTTCGTGGTCGGCGCGCTGAACTTGAAGGGCGCGCAGTACAGTTCGATCGGTAGTTTGTGTGGCCATTTCGGAGATTGCACAGGCCGCCGCACGATGCGCCTCCTCGGCGCCTCTTGTGTCGCCCTGCTCTCGCAAAACACGCGCACGTGTGTCATATTCTTCAACTTTCTCAGCAAGACTCATACAAAAAAGAATGCTAAGAACTAACTATTGCTCTAATGTGAGTGAAATACTGTATCAGTTTTTTTTCGCAGTTGATGAGTCAATACTCAACTTCCGAAAAGGAAAAAAAAAAAGAAAAATCAACGACATGACTTTAACGCAATGACCAGGATAACTGTGACAAACGTTTTGGCGGCTGGGTTGCTCTTAAAGCTTCATTTTACAACACACACCTCAAAATGCTGGCTTGATCTTGTGCGGCAACACGACTAAAATATAATGAAACACACACACACACAAGAAACAATAACTTAGCGGCATCACAGTGTATATATAAAAAGAGGTCTGGGCGTACCGCGACGGACGTGCTTGACAAAGTTGATTGCACGGAGCTTCTCGAGAGTCTCGTCAGGAACAGAGTCGTCGGTGTTGAGGATGGTCAGGGAGGGCTGAAAAACAGAACGAAGGAGTGTGAAAAGAGGTGGCTGTATATGTAGAGTGTGGCCCTTACCCCATCGTCCTGGTGGGACATGTTGAAGTCGCTGATATTGACGTTGGCCTTGGCAAAGAGCGATGAAACGGCGGCGAGGACACCGGGCTTGTCCTCGTTGGAGTAGAAGACAAGGTTGCCTGCAGGGAAGATCTCAAAGCCATGGCCGTCGACTGTGACGAGGCGGATACGGTCGCTGCCAAAGACAGTGCCAATGTACTCGCTCTTGGTGTTCGCGTCTGTCTCGTAGACGAGCGCCAGTGCGTTGACGTAGCTGGAGTGGACGTTGTTGCTGCGCTCCTCGACGACATTGAGGCCGACCTGCTCAGCGACGGACGGCGCGTTGACCAGGTTGGTGTCGTTGCTGTGGAGTGTGTTGAGCATGCCCACAAGTGCTGCGTTGACGAGCGTCGACGCCGCCGCTTGCAGAGACTTGCCCTGCACGCGCACCGTCAGTTTACTCAGCGAGTGCGACACACTCTGCTCGCCAAAGGCATCTCCGCCCAACAGTTGTGCGGCAAGCATGCCCAGACGCATGGCAAGGTTGACCTAGTAACGATAATGACACACACAAACAATGAGTGAGTGGTGTGCACAGTGAGCGCGAGCGCGCACAAACAACAACAATGCAACAAAAAAAAAAAGGCAACAACTTACCCACGGCTGAAGGCTCTCCTTCATGGCGTTGACAAGAGCCGGCGCGTTAACGACGCCCTGGATGGCCTCGCCCTTCTTGGCGGCAACGATCTGGTCGGCAATCTCCTCGGCGACCTTGACCTGTGCCTCGCGCGTCGATGCGCCCAGATGGGGCGTCGAAATGAGGTTAGCGTGCGTGATGAGTGCACGGTTCTTGGGCGGCTCCTCTTCAAACACGTCCAGAGCAGCGCAAGCAACCTGGAGAAAGAAAGAGAAAAGGAAACAAAAGTGATAGAGAGAGTACACTCTCGTGCTTTGCTACACAGCCCCAACCCAGCATGAGCGTCAGAA
>CALSCP010000382.1:0-10236 GCA_943704425.1 Ministeria vibrans ATCC 50519 | reverse complement strand
CAAAGTGATAGAGAGAGAAACAAAGTGATAGAGAGAGAAACAAAGTGATAGAGAGAGAAACAAAGTGATAGAGAGAGAAACAAAGTGATAGAGAGAGAAACAAAGTGATAAAGAGAGAACAGTCATTAGACAACAGTTCGCCGGGCTCGCGTAAAAAGGGCACCTTGGTCAGCCCCTCGAGCGAAATGATCATGAGGCCGTTGTCGCCAGGCGCCTTGTTCATCATCTACGGCGAAAAGGCAAAAAAAAAGAGAAAAGAAGAAAAAGAATCAGGGAGAATTTTCGGGCAGAAAACGCTCAGCAGTCCACGAGAGGGGCTTCTTGAGCACGCATCACAACGGGGGTTGACAGCAACACATGGCGGGAGGGTAAGGGGCGACGCACCTTCTCGCGCTCCGCTGCAATCTCCGCCTTCTCCTCTTCGTCTTGCCACTGTTCCGCCAGCTTGTCCACCTCGTCGTCCGACATCGCCGCAAACTGCGATCGCGCCGCGTGCGACCCCAGCACAAACAACGCCACAAGTGCAATGCGCAACATGTAAAAAAAAAAAAGTAGATTTAGAATTTTAGATTGTAGAGCGAAGGAGACTGGAGACGATTCGACGAATTAGTAGTGATCAGTTCGTGTCAATGAAAATGAAAATGAAAATGAAAATAAAATTAATCATTGTCAAGATGCAGTTGACGCCACTAGCCATCAGCGTATGTATAATGGCGGTGATCGGCGCGCGTGTGGACGCGCACAGTCTCTCCGAAGGCGGCTGGGCGTGTGCACTGTGTGTCGATGAGATCGCGCGACTCCTGCCCGAGCTTGAATCGAACTCTACCATCCACAAGGTGCGCTGCAGCAGCAGCACGAGGAGGTGGTTCGCCGCCGAGCGTGCGCGGGCGTAACCTGCTTCTGTAGATTGAGGATGCGCTCAACAAAGTGTGTGACGACCTTCCTGGAGCGCTCAAGGAAGCGTGCCGCTCGGGCGTGGACTCCCTAGGACCCCTCATTGTGCAAGAGGACACAGGAGTTCTCGTCAAGTACAGGTGAGACGTGGGAATATGAATCGGGAGCTGTACTCAATGTCATTATTGTTCTCTCTTTGCTGTTTTGGTTTGTTCAGTCCCCGCGCACTGTGCGGAATGATGGGCGGCATGTGTACGTTTGAGTGCTGCATGACGTAAGGAGACACGCATGGCGTAGGGCCGCTCGCTGTTGTGCTCACTCTCTTTCAGTCCTTATACGCCCGAACAAGTGCACATTGCACTGACAGGACGCGACGGAGAGATGCGCATTATGTGGACGACGCTGCAGGAAACACCCGATTCAACAGTCCAGTGGGGCACAACGAATGGTTGGGAGAACCACGACGTGTGGGAACACACGGTTGAAGGGACGCAGGTAAGTTTTAAGGGGAGGGTGTCGGCGGTGTGCAGTCCATTTTCGATTGACACATGCATCTCGCTGTGCATTGTATACGCCAGTCGACGTACACCAAAGGCGGGTGGTTGGGGTCGCTACACGAGGCGGTTGTGACAGGCCTGACGGCAGGTGTCAAGTACTACTACCGGGTGGGCAGTGCCCAGGCTGTGGGATACTGGAACAAGCCACAGTGGTAGAAAGGACGGCGTAGTGAGGGAACATTTCATTTAGAGTGTTCTTGTTGGTGTGCGTAGGTCTGAAAACGAAGCCATGAACTTCATTGGGCCCAACGAAGAATCGACAAGAAGCATTTCATTTGCGCTGCTGGGCGATGCGGGTGCATCCGATATGGGCGACATGACGGCGTTTCGCCTGGCGGCACTGTCGCAGGGACGGCAGGTCGACAAGATCATCCATATCGGCGATCTGTCGTATGCGGATGGATTTCAGCCGCTGTGGGACGTGTGGATGCGCAAGGTGGCGACTGCCGTGGCCTTCACACCGTACATGACACTGCCCGGCAATCATGAGGGCTTCTTCAACTTTGCGTCGTACCGCGCTCGCTTTGTCATGCCCACCGCACAAGCCAACAGCTCCGGCATGTACTACTCGTGGAACTCAGGACCCGTCCACTTTGTTGCACTGCGCTCCGAGGGTCCCGATGGCCTTGATCCCTTTTGTACGAACCAACGGTTATTCCTGTTCGTGGGTGCCTCTCATTAGTATCTATTTCTCCCTTCCTTCTCAGACTTCCCTCCCTCCTCTGAACAGTACGAGTGGCTTGTGCGTGATTTGACGCAGGCAACGACGGCCCACGCGCGTGCTGTGCGGCCCTGGATCATCGTCATGGCGCATCGTCCGCTCTACTGTGCCTCTCACCAGAAGGCCTGCGAGGCCGAGGCGGCCGGTCTGCGCAAGAATCTGGAGCCGCTCTTTGAGCGGTTCCACGTCAATGTGTTCTTTGGAGCGCACGTGCATCACAGCGAACGCACACTGCCCCTCACTAGCAATGGAGTTCTGTCGGGTTCGCTTGCACAGCCCAAGGGCACCATCCACATTCTGTCGGGGGTATTCATCAAAAAGTGACAAGGCGCGTGTCTGACACGGGATGTCTAACTTTACTTGGTGTTGTAGGCTGGAGGAAACAAGGAGCGTCTGGACACCAATTTTTTGAATCCCGCGCCAGCGTGGTCGCGAGCGCGCGTAAGGAAAAACACATTATACTGAGTGATTGGACAGGGGGGACTGACCTTGTGTGGTGGCACTTAGATGTCACTTGCGGGGTTCCACCAGTGCACAGCGAACGCAACCGACTTTTCGTGTGACTTTGTGGTGTCGGGCAATGGAACGGTCGTCGATTCGTTCAATTTGAAGTTGTGGACATGAAAAACACAATAAAATATAAAATATAATAAAGGAAGTATTGTGCAGCTCTTTGTTTGCATACTGTCTCGTTTTGACATTGAGTACAGCTCTCGATTGTCTATTTATTTTTCTTTATTATTATTATTATTATTATTATTTTTATTATTATTATTATTATTATTATTATTATTCTTATTCTTATTATTATTATTCTTATTATTATTATTATTATTATTATTATTATTATTATTATTATTATTATTAATATTATTGTTATTATTATTAATTATTAATTATTATTATTTTATTAGTTAGAGCTCTGCTCGCACGCGCGATGATTCCTTCCAAATACCAATCTCTACGTTATATGGAAATAAAAACAAAAAAAAATCATTACGCTCGCCAGGGAAACTCGAACAGTTAAAACTTCAGTTGTGAACAGAAAAGATATAATTTAATGAACTACAGAGTCGAAAACAAAAGGAGAAGCGCTAGGCGTCTGAGGACGAGGAGGGAGCAGGAGGAGAAGGGTTAGAGATAGAAGTTGGTTGAGACGAGGCGGCAGAGGAGGAGGAGGACGGCGAGGTGACAGTGGATGAGGGGAGGTTGCCCAGGCGACGATCGAGGGCACGCAGGGCAAGCAGACGACGTCTTTCTGCATCGCTCAGGGGTCTCCCGTCCTCGGCCACGTCGGACAGACCCACGTCGGCGAAGGAAGTGTTGCCAATGCGGTCGGTGGTCTTGGCTGCGGTTGCGGGTGGAAGTGCACGCGCCTTGTTGACACTACTTGAGCTGGGCTGATGCGTGGGCAGTGATTGCGCGGCTCGCAGCTCGGGCACGAGTCGAATGCGGCATGCCCCCTTGTACACGACATCGCACGCCATGGCAACGGGAGCCCTACGCCATTGAAAGAAAAAGTGAATGAGCGTGAGAGTGTGTGTCTGTCTTGTCCGCAATACAACGCGCCTGTGGCACTTACTGTAGTGCTTCCACAAAGAAAGTCGCAAAGGCAAATGAAGGTGCGGGATCGCCACGCAGACCCGCCTCGTTTTTCTGCACAACGACGAGTTGAGATTAAAGGACGGACAAACCACAACTCCCAATAAATACAATCATCTTGGTGAGTACCTGGTAGAAGCGCAAGTAGCACCACGAGACAAACAGACCAATGCAGTAAAGCATGCACTGCATCAGCGGAATCAGCTGCACGATGCACAAGATGATCACCAGTACCGCCACGCTCGAGCCGAGGTTCTACAGTGGGTATTGGCGAGGTGCATCAGTACAGCAGTACAGCGACCATGTTTGTTCTGTGAGTATGTTGCGAAACCTTTGCACGCAGCGGAACCAACCCAAGGATGCTGAGCTGTCGCTCGGGCGCGAGCTGTTTCATGGCAACAAAGATGCCAGCAATCACGGCGGACAGACCTCCTTGCGGGCGAAACCTGTCCAAGAGAAGTAGTATCCTTTTAGGTAGGACACACACACACATACACACACAGACAAACACACACACACACACATACACACAATATACACAGACAGATATATACAAACAAATACAGTCTTCGAAATGGAGATTTCGTACAGAAGGGATTCGGTGGCGGAGAGAGCGTAGATGAAGATGGACAGGAAGAGAGTGAGCACCATTGAGACGAGTGCTGTGACGGACAGGAAGCGCAGGAACTCACGCTGGGACCAGAGCGGCTCGATGAAGGGGGCATAGAAGACGACCACGGCGGTGTGGACGAGCACGGCGACCGCATTGGCCTCCACAAAGCAGCCCGTCACAATGGTGTGGATGTAGAAGCGCGACAGCACATACGTCGGCGTCATGACGAGGAACGACGCCACCGAGGGGACCGCCAGACACACGCTCGACGTGATCGCAACTGTGAGGACAAGCGCACGCACCGGCACGCTCATTGCTGTGCCGAGCATTTCCATTGAACAATCGGATGAGTGTTTTCAAAAAAAAAAAAAAAAAAAATACTTGAGAGGAGCTCACGAGCCTTTGTTTGCACGTTTAACATGGTTGAAGGGGGGGTGCTATTTGACGGGGATGGCGGACAGGCACCGAGGAAACAGAATGTAGCTGACTTAGTGTTGAGTGTTGACTCTTGAGTGAGTAGTGTCTGGACACTTATTCAAACAATGGATCTGAATCGAAGTGAAACGTTAACACTCGTCCGACGACACTCGTTGGTTCACTGATCACTCACATTTTTATTTTTATTTTATTCAACATGGCTGACGATGAGGACGATGTGGACGCCATGCTGTATGGCGACAGCGAGGCGACGGCTGAGAGCGCAGAGGGACAGACTGCAAACCAGGTAATGCAAAGACTGTCCTGCAGGCGTCATCTCGCCTTCTGCGCTGCTTGAATCTCACACATGGATGGGTGAGCGTAGGGACAGGAGGCGGCGGACGTAGCGGCGGCAGCAGGTACGATTTAAAACGTTGGGCACTTTTTGCAACATGTCTCGTCATACACTCACTCGCACGCCGTGTGCATCGCCTGTGCAGGCCTTGGAGACGAGGAGGGCGCGGAGAAGGGCGGCAGTGGCGAAGGCGGGGGCGGCGGGGACGATTCGGACGACGATTCGGACGACGATTCGGACGACGACGTGCAAATCAACATCTCCAAAGGACTTGCCATTGATCTGAACCAGGCGAACGTGATGGCAACCAACATTGCGCCGTCCGTGACTCCATCGAGCACGTCGACGGCACCCGGGCAGCCGCAGCCGTCGACGGCGACTGCGGGTGTCGCTGCGACCGACGCGAAGAATGCCCTGTTGGGTGGATTCAACAACAGTGCGGGCGCATCGGCTGCTGGCGCACAGGCAGCGCCCAACAGCACGGCGCCGACCACCAACCAGCCTCTGTCGACGCTTCCCGGCGGCAACGAGGCCATCGCAGCGGCCATCTCTGGCATGGACTCGGTGCCCCTGTTTCAAGGCAAGTCCATCTTTGAGTTCAACTTTGACACCAGCGACAAGCCATGGCGCCAGACTGGTGCTGATGTCACAGACTACTTCAACGTAAGAGAGAAACTGGGGAGGGAGAGAAGAGAGAGAGAGAGAGAGAGAGAGAGAGAAAGAAGGGAGAGAGAAAGAAACAAAGTGATATAAAGAGAGGGAAAGGAGGGAGAAAGAAACAAAGGATCGAGAGAGAAAGAGAGAGAAAGATACAAAGTGATAGAGAGGGAGAGAAAGATACAAAGTGATAGAGAGAGAGGAAGAAACAATTAAGAAAAACGAAGAAAGAAACAAATTGAGAGGATAACAATAACCTGAGAATTAGTGCATCACATTCTTAACCCTTAATATAAATTGTCAACCACTTTTTTTACAGTATGGTTTTAATGAGCTCACGTGGCACATCTACTCGGAGAAGCAGCGACTACAGCGGCAGCGCAATGCAGCAGCGACGGCCGCTGCGTCGCTTGCCGTCGCTGTCAATGCACACGCGGCCTCTGCGGCTGCCGCTGCCGCTGTGCACCACCCCTCCCCCTCCATTCACACAGACCGTCCTTTTGATGATGTACGCCTTGTTGTATCGTATATCGTATTATTTTACATTGTGGTTTTCCTTTGTACTCATTTGTGATGTATCTTTCTTTTTTGCAGCGATCACGGCGCGCAGATGATAGGTTAGCACATAGAGAGAGAAAAAAATAGAGGAGGAAGAAAGAAACAAAGCGATAGATAGAGAAAAGAACCAAGTGATAGATGGAGAGAAAGGGACAAAGCGAGAGAGAAGAACAAAGGAACTCACTATTTTGAACAACGATATAGATTGGCAGAGCGGGACCGTGAGCGAACCAGTAGCGGCAAGGACCGAGAGCGAGAGCACACGCGAGAACGAGAGCGTGACTACGAGCGACGGGAGCGCGAGCGTGAGCACTCGCGTGACCGTGACAGGGACCGCGACCGCCCACCTCGCGATGATGACCATTACTCGTCACGCTCATCATCCAGACGGAGATGAGACTATACGCTTCGTCTTTCTTTCTTTCCTCCCTCCCCCCTTCCTCTATGTGTGATGTTCCATATCAATTCCTAATAACAAAATGAAAAGACGTAATGATTATTATCAATCTAAAGTAAAAAAAAGGCATTTGAAAAAGGTTCCTCTACAATCAATGGGTTGAACGGCTGAACAAAGGGAGGCAGATCGTTCACATCTGCCACTGCTTTGCCTTCAGGTCCCAGAAGTGATGCTGAGATGTCGCCTCAAGCATGGCAAGCTCCTTGACGGACGGAGCGAGCAGCTCGACATGGTTCTCGTACGCCTGCTCGGCGGACGCGGCACTGCGCTTGCCGCCGTACACGACGTTGCCATCGACGAGCGTAGTGGGGGCCGTCAGGTCGTCGTTGAGCTCCGTGATAGTCTCACCCGTGTGTGTCTGGATGGCGCTCCACAGCTCAGGCTCGTCGTACATAATAGTGCAGCCTGAACGTGAAATGTCGTTGGTGTTGTGGCACTTCTTGTCGTTCTGACATTTGTGGTACCACACCTACAATGAACAATATAATTAGAAAAAGAGCCATCAAGAGAGAGAGAGAAAGAAACATAGTGGTATAGCAAAGAGAACGGTGACGGAGAGAGAAACAAAAGAGTGGTGAAAGAAAGAAAGAAAAATGATAGAGAGAAGAGAGAGAGAGAGAGAGAGAGAGAGAGAGAGAGAGAGAGAGAGAGAGAGAGAGAGAGAGAGAACAACACTAATTATGGTACAAAGACGCGAAGAAGGGAAGCAAATACCTTCTCGGAAACCGTGGCGACAAGGGAGATGGCGAGGCCCATACGGTCGGCACGCCCCACGCGCCCAATGCGATGGATGTAGTCGGCGGGGTTGTCAGGCAGTGTCGCGTTGATGACATAGGGGAGACCGCGGACATCAATGCCACGCGCGGCCACGTCGGTGCAGATGAGGAAACGCACCTCGCCATCCTTGAACGCCTGCAGATTGCGTTCGCGATCGGGTCCCACACGCGAGTGCAGGCAGTAGCAGGGGTACGCGGCGGTAATGCTGTCACCCCCTCCCTCGCGCATCAGGTACGTCTTCAGGTTGTCGCAGTCGAGTCGCGTTCGACAGAAAATGATTGCCTGAACAGAGAGGAAGTAAGAAGGAGAGATAGATATAGGAGAAAAAAACAAAGTGTGAAAAGAAGAGAGAGAAACATTGAGTGAAAGAAACACGACAGTGAAAAAAAAAACAATACCTGATCCATGTTGAAGGAATCAATGAGACGCTTGATGAAGCCGGGCTTGAGCCGCTTGACGGCATTGCTCAGCCCATCGGAGGAGTTAGGGGTGCAGGAGTCGCGGGAGTGGACGCCATCGAGCGGGGGCACTTGAGCGCCCTCGAGCGCACTGTTGGTCTCGGCATGAACGCCCGCCGGGTCGATGCGCACACACACCTGGTGAACTGTCTCGGGCACCACATCGCGCCCTTTCAAATCAATCCAGGTGGGGAAGTGCATAAGGGCCTCGGCAAGAGAGCGCACCTCGTTGGCGTGCAGCGTCGCCGAGCACACAATCATCTGCAGTCGGCGCCCATCTGGACTCGCCTTGGGACAGCCCTGGTACAACTTATGGATCAGGTCCTTTTCGCCATTGGCTAGCAGCCCATCAGCTTCGTCAAGCACCAGAAACCGCACACGCTTCAGACTCATTTTGCTCGTCTCCGTGAGCGACTTGACTGTCCCGGGCGTACCCACAGCAATGTCAACGCCACCCGCAAGCTCACGGAACTGCGTCTTGGTGTTGTCTTTTCCGCCGCCCGTAAACAGTGACACTCGCACGTCCGATTGCAAGAACTAACAACAACAACAAAAAAACAATAATGCGTAAGTGCAGAACAGAAATTACAGGACTGGGCAAAAAAAAAAAAAAAAAAAAAAAAAAAGTTAATGGCCTTTTTGAAGACCTTTTTGAAGATGCGAATCTGCTCGTATGTTTGACGAGCGAGTTCCTGAGACGGCTCCAAAATAAGAGCAATGGGAGAGCGAGCGGTTGACGAGGCGGACGATGAAGAAGCGGCGTCGACGGAGGCGGCGTGGGCAAGCTCGTAGTCGTTGACGGCGGCGAAGCCAGCGGGTGGGCCGTGCAGGAAGGGCGACGCGCCAAAGTTGAAGCGCATTTCCGCGTTTTTCAAGACTACCGCAGGGTACAAGGCCATGTTGTTGTTGGGCAGAGAGAAGGCGGCGCCAAGATCCTTGCCATTCTTGGCAAAGCTCAGGATGCGACTATCCAAGTCGAGCACACACGAGATGACATCGTTGAGACCAAACGCCTCGCCGTACTCGACAAACTGACGGTCGTTGGACTTTTTGCCGGTACCCCCAAAGCCGTAACCCTAAGAAAGGAGGGGTAAACGAGTATACAATTTGAGAATTGAGGCAATGACAGCGGCAGTTGCATACAAACTTGTCGGTGCCCAGGTCCAACTTGGCCACTGTCGCGCTCCAGCCAACGCGACAGAGTCCTTCGTCGGTGACGGTCGCCTCGTAGTAGTACTTGCCCTTGACGAGACCTTGGCTCGCGCGTGCTCCTTGCCACATTTTTCCGTCGCGACTCTGGCAGAGCAGCCCGGTCGCGTCGATGGCGAGCTGCGAGTCGCGATCGTCGAGATTCATAACGACCGGCTCGCGCGACAACGACTGACTCGCCGATGCTGAGGCTGCGCCGGCCTCCGCCTTGGCGCTGGCCACAGCCTCGCTTCGGAGTGTCTCGTGGACAATCTGAAGGACGGGCAAGCTGAATGCCTGGCGCGCAAGAGGAGGAGGAGGAGGAGAGAAGGAAAATGAGGGAAATTGTGCAATCCGCTGTAAAAACCTGTGCCTACCCCAGTCTTGCCACTTCCCGTTTCGGCAGCCATGAGGACGTCGCCGCCGCCCAGGATGAGCGGGATGGCCTCGGCCTGGACGTCCGTCGGCAGCTGCCAGTCCAGGTCCTCGACCGCGCGAATGATCTCAGGCATGACGCCGAACTCTGAAGGCAGCCAAGGACGCATCATTAGTATTGCAAACACGAGTCCATCGACGAAGACGCGAACCTTCAAAGGCGCTCATGACGCAAACGAGAAAAGTATAAAAATGTATTGTGTAAAAATATTTCAGTTTGCAATGGACATTGGACAATGACTAAAACTTTTTCCTTCTACTTCATGCCCTTCGCTCCTCTCGTGATCTCAAACGAATCAGAGCCTTCTTTCTTTGTCGGTCTTATCTCTGCAGTGTCCCACTCTCGCCGCTCCTCAACGCCCTTTCGATTGCCCCCCAAAACACGTACTATGCACAACACATAACACATCGGTGTGTGACTCTCTCTCTCTCTCACACGCACACACACACACACACACACACACACACCCACCCACCCACACACACACACACACACACACACACACACACACACACACACTCCTCTCTCTCTCTCTCTCTCTCTCTC
>CALSCP010000380.1:0-23671 GCA_943704425.1 Ministeria vibrans ATCC 50519 | reverse complement strand
ATAATAATAATAATAATAATAATAATAATAATAATAATAATAATAATAATAATAATAATAATAATAATAATAATAATGATAATAATAATAATAATAAAAATAATAATAATGAGAAATAAGGTACAAAAAAAAAGAAAAAAAAAAAGGGAGTGTACCTTTGTTTCCAGTTGGATTGACGCGACCGCCACCCATCCAGTCGGGTACCTTGACGCCACCACTGCTGTCTTCGGTAGACACAGGCACCGTGCTGCGCACGAGACGCACTGAGCCTGTCTCGGTACCGACAATGCGACCGTTGGGGCCCGATACGAGCATGCCCATGTTGGACAGGTTGTCGCGCACCGTGTCGACCGATGTACCTTCACCTCCACCTCCGCCACGTCCCTCAAACGAGAAAACTTCATTACCAGTGGCAGCAACAGACGGCGTGGGTGTTGGCTTCGTCGTAGAAATACTGGGCATGGCCGAAGCGGGGCGAGTCGACGACGATGATGATGATTTTTGCATCCAGCTGGGAGCACGATCTTCACCAGGGGCATGTCGAACTGGCGTGGGTGACACGGTGTTTGCACGCGATCCACCACCACCACCACCGCCACCACCACTACCACCACTAGAGGGTGACGAGAGTGTCTTTGTCTTGTTTGCGCGCGACGATGACGTGGATGTTGGATCGTATGCAATGACGGGCGGTGTCGACTGCATGCGGTCCTCCTGGTAGTCCAGTGGTGGTGGCAACGGCGTCGCGTTGGTCGTTGTGTCCACAAACATGGGCGGTGGAGGGGGTGCACTCGGTGGCTCTGCGCTGCCCCCACGACGCGGTGACTCGCGCGGCGACGGCAGATCGGGCGGCGGTCCTTGTCCCTATAAAACAGAGCAACACCATTCAATCCTTGTACATACATAATACTGCCCTTTTTTTGTCATACAAAGCCACTGGGAGGCGTGGGAGCTTCTCCAAACATATTGGCCATCTAAAAACGCACACCAACATGATCACGAATATTATTTTTAAAAAACAAAAACGTCGAACTTTTTCCCTTTCTTACGTGCGACTGAGTACGACGACCAGGCTTCTTCTGTGTCGATTTGTCGGACGAGGCAAGCGACGACAGTGTGTCCTGACCCGTCTGACGGCCGAGCGAACCGCCCTTGTTGGTCGACGACGTCGGAGGACTGCTGAGCGTGTTCCCACTACTACCACCAGAAGCACCCTTGCGCGCACTGGGAGGACTACCGGGCCCAAACGACGTGGGGTACAGTGCGTGGTCGGCCGCGTCCGCATCGATAACGTACCCCGCGGGAAACCACCCTTTGCTGTTGTCGACAATGTTCTGACCAAACACCCAACCGTCGTCTTCGGGTGTGAGTGCCACAATGCGATCACCCTTGTTCATCGTCAGCTGGTCCTTGGTGAACGACGTGTAGTCGTACTGCGCCACCAAATAGCGCTTCTGCAGCCCCACCGGAAAACACACACTCCCACTGGGCCCCTCCCCAACAAGCGAGTCGGGGTCCTCGTAAACCTCGTCACGCTCGTCTTTGCTCCCTTGCCCTCCCATGCTGCGATTCACATCTTGCGCAGAAGTCGATCGCTGCACTCCCGCCAGTGCCATCCACCTGTCGTACATTGAGCCCAGTCGCTTCTCAGACTACAAACGATTGCAAACACACAAAAAGAAAGAGAGAAAAAAAGGTTCAATTAATAACCCATTGAAAATATCATATTCTGCATACGCCAAAGTGAACGGCGATTTCCGCCTTCATGGCCGAGCCAAACCGAGCCATTAGGCGCACATAGCGCACATGCTCTTCAGACAACACATTCTCCAGTGAATCTTGACGCATCTTCTCAAATGCAGCAATGGTCGACTCAAGTGACTTGGTACACTAAAACCACGCAAGATGTTCAGAAGATGCGTTCTTTCGCCTTCTTGTTCTTTTCCCTTTCTTATACCTCACGAACAGTCGCTGCCGAACCCTCCTTCATCTTTCGCGCAGCCTTGGTCGCCTTCTCCATGTCCTTCTCGGCCTTTTTAACACGCTTCTTGTGCTCGTCGGCCGATCGATCGTAGTCCCCCTCCAGCTTGTTCAGCTGCTTCTTCCACCCGTCCATGCGCTTCGACAGCGGAATCAGCACATTGGTGTTCAGCGTGTGAATCAGCCGCTCGTTGTTCATCGCAATCATCTTGTGCGTCTCCGCAACCTCAATAAGCCCTTCGCCTGCGACAAAAGCAAAACAACCCGACTTTTCAGCAAAAGTTCACCAACAACGACAAAAAATTGTGAAAGTCTTTTCCGTTTTTCTGTCGTCGCGTCGCACACAGTGTCGCGATACAGCAAGTTTCAACGCATACAGATACATGAAGCGTGCACCAAGACGAGGCACGCCACGCGCGTGCGTGGGAGACGCCGTCAACACATTTGGAGGTCAAAAACTCATAGGACACAAAAAAAGAAGAAAGAGAAAAAAAAAATGTCGTCATCCGACTTTTCGCAAAACACCAAAAAGAAGGCGATTGAGACTGAAACGGGCAGACGAGGCACTGGGCAAGGAGGGTGGGGGGACGTACCAAGGGCAACGGTGTTCTTGTACGGCGACTGGCGGGCGTGTTCACCGACGACGGTAAACGCATCGAAGAAATTGCCACTGGCAATGCACGCCTGCTTCATGGCCTCCTGGTAGCGGCTGCCCATCTTGATCAGCTACACAGACGACAAGGCGTGGGCGGGTCAGCGGTCCGTGCGCAGTGCTCGTTGACCAGACGAAATAAGGAAAGTTCGACGTGTGAAAAAAAAAAAAAAAAAAAAAAAAAGAGGGAGAAAAGGGGAAGGCATGTACGTGTTCCCATGCCGGGTGACTGTGACGCATGCGCATCAAGACATCCTGAGCCACGGCGTGAGGATCGGGAGGTGTTTCCCCACTCATTGATAAAAATAATGATTATAAATCAATGACTAATAAAAATATTTTTTATTTTTTATTATTTTTACGACTATTCCTCTCCCTGCTGCTTCATCTCGCGTCGGTCCGTAGCTGGTAGCATGTCAGGTAAAATGATCCGTGCCTTTTCTTTTTTTTTTTTTTTTTTTTTACACTTTTGATCTGATATGATCTGATTGAATAGGGACGGGAAAGGCACTGTTTGATTTTGCTGGTGCCGACGAGGGCGAGCTGCCTTTCTCGTCGGGGGATCGCATCACCAATGTTCGAAAGGTACGTGTGTTTCATCGCTTCTTCGTCTGCTCTCTTTCTCTCTCTTTCTCTCTCTCTCTCTCTTATTGTGTGTTGTGTTGACAAAAAAAAAAAAAAAAAAAAAAAAAACTTAGCTTTTCGATTGATTTTACAGCTCAACGACGACTGGTACGAAGGACAGTGCAAGGGACAGACGGGGATGTTTCCCGCCAACTACATTGGGCTGTCGGCACCGCTGGCGCCGGCGCCGGTCGCGTCAAAGCCGCCACTCAAACCCAAAGGGGTCGTTGAGAAGCCCGTCATGAAGGGCTTCCGTCCTCCCTCGTCGCTTCCTGCCAGCGCCTCGCCTAAGCGCTCGTCTGCACCCACCTCTGGTCCACGTGTGCGCGCCCTGCTTGCGTACACGGCCACGAGCGACGACGAGCTGAGTCTGGCTGACGATGAAGTGGTGCGTCTCATCCGCCATGTTGACGACGACTTTGTCGAGGTTGAGTGTGGCGGCAAGCGCGGCAAAGTTTCGGGATTGTACATTGACATTATTGAAGATGTGTCCGCTGGCAAAGGGTCGTCGCTGGCGACGATCCAGGACAGCGACGACGACGATCTTGCAGACGACCTCGACGAAGACGACGCCTTCCGACAGCTCAGCCAGAAAAAGGTGCCCAAACTGCCCGAAGGCTACACTCCCGGTGCGCTCTACGACCGCCGCGCCATCATGATGTGTCGCGCCTCAAAGAAGTACACGGCACGCGAGGGTCGCGAGCTGTCTGTCTCCATTGACGATTCGGTCGAAGTGTTAAAAATGTGCGATCACGACTGGATGGAAGGCCGTCTCAACGGACGTGTTGGCGCCGTACCCTTTGCCTGTCTTGAAGTGGTGAACACGCCTATTCCAGAGCCGCCCGAGGACATGGAGCGCAAACAGCGCGAAGAGGAGGCGCGCAAACGGCGTCAAGAGGAGGTGGCGCGCAAGGCTCGTGAGGACGCCGCTGAGGCAGTCGCGGCACTCCAGCAGAGCGCAGAGGCCGCCGCCACACCCCGCGCTGCTGTCCGAAAGCCCCACGCCGCCACCAGCCCTGCTGTTGAATCGAACTCGCTCAATGATAGTGCAGCATCAGCGACAGCGACAGCAGCAGTTGCGCCGCCGCCCGTCAAGAAAAAGTCTGGTCCTCCACCCCCGACACGCACCACACCCATTCGCAAACCGTCTCTGACGGGACCCGATGCGCCCACATCAAACACCAAAGGTGCTCCACCGACCAAGAAAGCCGTCATTGCACCACCGCCTACGGCCGAAAAGGCGCCCAAGTCGGCTGCTCTGGCACGCGCGCAGGCGAACCGCAAACGCGAAGAGGAGGAGGAGGCGGCAGCCGAGGTGGAACGCATTGCGGCGGAGAAGAAGAAGGCCGAAGAGGCGGCAGAACGAAAGCGACGCGCCGACGAAGCCGAGAAGAAGCGCAAGGAGGAAAAGGAGCGAGCGCAGAAGGAGAAGGAAGAACGGGAAGCGGAGGAGAAGCGCAAACGAGAGGCGGAGGCAGAGGAAGAACGCCAGCGAAAGAAGGAAGAGGAGCGTAAACGAAATGAGGAGGAGCGTGAGCGAAAGGAGAAAGAGGCGGCGGAGGAAGAGGAGCGTAGGAAGAAGAAGGAGGAGATGGAGGAGGAAGAGAAGAAGAGAAAGGAGGAGCAAGAGGCTGCTGCGGCTGCTGAGAAGGAGAAGAAGAAGTCGGAAGGCACAAAGAAGGGACCGAGCAATGCACTGCGTGCGAAGATGGCAGCGCTTGCTGCCACCTCACCCATGTTTGCAGCAGGTGCGCCGCCTGGCGTCACACCGGCCGCAGCACCAGTCCAAGACGAGCCTGCACCTCCACCCGTGCCACCGCCCGACGACGCGCCCCCGCCAACACCAGCCAAGGACATTCACTATCACGAACCGCAAGATGCGCTGTCTCAAGACGACCAGGTGTATGACATGCCGCAGGGCGACAGTGGCGTGCAGCGGGGCGTGGCCATTGCGGACTTTGTGGCACGTGAAGACATTGAGTTGTCGTTTAGCGAAGGCCAAGAGATGAATCTGTTGGAGCGCATTGACGATGATTGGTACAATGCCGAGCTGGATGGCCGTACAGGCCAGGTACCCGCTTCATACGTCGATGTAATTCCGACGCAGGTGTGGGCAGCGGCGCGTGCTAGCACTAGTAATGCGGCCAGGTCGCCGACCGGGAAGCGATCCAGTACGGGTGAAGCAAGGACACCCAGCACCGATGTTGCTGGAGGAGGTAGCGGAGGTGGGACACCGACGTCGGCGATGATGATGTTGATGCAGGCTGTTCAACTAGAAGATGAGAGTGCCATGGGTGCGTCGTCTGATTCGATTTCAAGTGGCACCGCTCCTGCTCCTGCCCCACCGCCTGCCTCAGGCAAGCCTCAGCTAGTGAACCTGCCAAAGCCAGACGTTGCCGTGGCGGCCGCCGACTGGACCGCACGTAGTGACGAGGAGCTCACGTTTGAGATGGGAGCGCGTATGGATATTGTTGAACGTGTCGACGAGCATTGGCTTGAGTGTGAGATGGAGAATGGAACTCGGGGACTCGTGCCCGTGTCGTATGTCGACATTGAGCCGGCACCTGCACCGCCACTTGCTATTGCAGGTGTGCAACCTGCCACCACCGCACCCGCTGCAAGACGAGGGGCACCTCGAGGGCGTGGGCGTGGCGGACCGCGGGGTGGGGGACGTGGAGGACGAGGTGGCGGTGCGGCTCGTGGAGGGGCACGCTCCAGTGGCAGTACTGGTGGGAGTGTGCGTGTCAGGACGGCACGCGCCACCACACTGTTTCCGTTTGAGGCGGAACACGACGACGAACTGTCGTTTGGACCAAACGAGACGCTGCGTGTGATTGCCCAGCTCGACGAGGCCTGGTACAGCGTCGTCGGTCCGGGTGGTGCCAAACGCATTGTACCCGTCAATTACATTAAGCTTGAGGAGCCGCTGCCGGCTCAACAGCAGCAACAGCCGGCAGCGCGACAGCTCAGCTCGTCCGCCGACAGTGCCAAGAGTGCCCTGCTGGCAGCAGCACACCCTGCAGGCGAGACTCCCGCGGCCGCCAATGCCAAGGCAGCCCTCTTGGGCGCCCTTCCTGCCCCCGCCACCGCCCCTAGCAAAGCCCCGCGCAAGAGAACTTCCCTCTTTAAGCGCTAAGTACACTATAGATATGTTTTTTTCTCTCTTTCTTTCAATGAACAATAACAATAATAATAAAATTAGTAATAATAATAATAATAATAATAATAATAATAAATCAATATTAATTCACTGAAACAAAATTGTGTGGAATAAGCGTCTTCATTGAACCAGTATTATTATTATTTTTCACTGTGCTCTCAGTACTCGTCGCCGTCCTCCTCAGCATCAACCGAGTCGACACCGACCTCTTCGTAGTCCTTCTCGAGGGCCGCGAGATCCTCACGAGCCTCGGAGAACTCGCCCTCCTCCATGCCCTCACCGACGTACCAGTGAACAAAGGCACGCTTGGCGTACATGAGATCGAACTTGTGGTCGAGACGAGCCCACGCCTCGGCAATGGCCGTCGTGTTGCTCAGCATGCACACCGCACGCTGCACCTTGGCCAAGTCACCGCCGGGCACGACCGTCGGCGGCTGGTAGTTAATGCCGACCTAAAAAAAAGAAGAAGAAAAAAAGGAAACACACACAAATAATAGTCATTGTGAATGGGTGAGCACACAACAAACTTAATTAAAACATTTCTTACCTTGAAACCGGTGGGGCACCAGTCAACAAACTGGATGGTACGCTTGGTCTTGATGCTGGCAATGGCACCTTGGACATCCTTGGGCACTACATCGCCACGGTAGAGCAGGCAGCAGGCCATGTACTTGCCGTGACGCGGATCGCACTTGACCATCTGGTTGGCCGGCTCAAAGCATGCATTGGTGATCTCGCCAACCGTGAGCTGCTCGTGGTAGGCACGTTCCGCCGACACAATGGGCGCGTAGGTGGTCATGGGGAAGTGAATGCGCGGGTAGGGCACCAGGTTGGTTTGGAACTCGGTCAAGTCGACGTTGAGAGCACCGTCGAATCGCAGCGAGGCGGTCGTGGACGACACAATCTGGCCAATGAGACGGTTCAGGTTGGTGTAGGTGGGGCGCTCGATGTTCAAGTTGCGACGGCAAATGTCGTAAAGCGCCTCATTGTCGACCATGAAGGCGCAGTCCGAGTGCTCGAGCGTCGCGTGAGTCGTCAGAATCGAGTTGTAAGGCTCGACAACGGCGCTGGAAACCTGCGGCGCAGGGTACACGGCAAACTCAAGCTTGCTCTTCTTGCCATACTCAAGGGACAGACGCTCCATGAGAAGCGACGTGAATCCCGAGCCGGTGCCACCTCCGAACGAGTGGAAGACAAGGAAGCCCTGAAGTCCGGTGCACTGATCAGCGAGTTTGCGCACTCGGTCAATCACACGGTCAATCTGCTCTTTGCCCACGGTGTAATGGCCGCGAGCAAAGTTGTTGGCTGCGTCCTCCTTGCCCGTAATCAGCTGCTCGGGGTGGAACAGTTTGCGGTAGGTGCCGTTTCGGATCTGAAAAGAGCAAAACGAGAGAGTTAATGATGATGATGATTATAATAATAATAATAATAATAATAATAACAATGAAGTTAATAATAATAATAATAATAATAATTATAATAATAATAATAATAATAAATGCGGAGCACACTGACTGGTCAAGAAACATCATATTATTAATAAACAAAACACTCCACGATGTCACTCTTCACTCTTGTGATGTTTAGTAAAAATTTTGAGCAAGAGAGTTGCGAATTTTTTTTTGAATTTTTTTTGCGGGAAATCCCAAGTTTGTCGAAAAAGTGTAAAAATGTGTAGGAGCAACGAGGAAATGATATGCGCGGACAGACTGGGCTGCGGGCGGCGCAATGTGCACTATGGCACTTGTGCGATTCTTAATGCATCGCATTGGGGACACGAGAGGGGGTTGCAGGGGTTCCTGGCGAGATTCAAACCCAAGAGAAAAAAAAAAAAGAAAAAAAAATCCGTTGGGCTTGCTCTGCACAAGAAATGATTGGGCGGTGCAAGCAGCGTGGATTCGGACCTCGTCAATGACAGTGGGTTCAAGGTCGACAAAGACGGCGCGGGGCACGTGTTTGCCGGCGCCCGTCTCCGAGAAGAAGGTGTTGAAGGCATCGTCGCCATAGCCCACCGTCTCGTCCGACGGCATCTGCCCGTCCGGGTGGATGCCGTGCTCCAGGCAGTACAGCTCCCAGCACGAGTTGCCGATCTGGCACCCGGCCTGTCCGATGTGGATGGAAATGACTTCACGCATGTCCTTGCTTGTGTGTGTGGTTGTGTGTTGGAGTGAGACAAAAGATTCTTCTTGATGAGGAGAAGAAAAAAAGAATGATCAATGACAAAAATTAATTATTAAAAATAACAAAATTGAAAAATCAATCATTAATGAATCTACTGTTCGATTTTGAGTTGAATTGGGCTTGACTCTATTTGATCATTAATTATTATACCCAATCAAGCCAAGGCTCGCGTGTCAGCGTGTGTATTGTTTAAGCTTATATATACACGCAAGAATCGCAAAAGTGTGAAAGTGAAAATGGCGAATGAAAATGTTACAGAATAGTACACAATTAATTAATAATAATTATTAATAATAGTCATTATTATTAATAATAACAATAACAATAGTCATTATTATTAATAATAACAATAACAATAATAATAATAATAATAATAATAATATTTTGTTATTATTAAAGTAGTAGCAGTAGTATAGAAGAAGAATAGTAATAATAAAAGTACTACAACACTATTAAGAACAGGCAACACAAATAATTTAATGAATAATTAATAATATTAAAATTTTAATGGTATGATTTATGATTTATATATAAGGTTTGTGTTTGTTTAGAGAGCGGGCGAGAGTAGCTCATGGATATCAATAGGCTTCTCGTTAGGGTGATGGGAGGCAAGCACGGCAACGGCATCTTCGTTGTCATCTCCGCCATCGTCATCAAAGTCATCGTCATCGTCAAAGTCATCGTCGTCGTCGTCCTCCTCCTCGGCGATCGTCCCTGGTCCCGCACCACCGCTGCTCGTCGTGACACTGCTCTCCTCTATCAGCTCAACGTAGTTGTGTGGGAATACTCCCCACAGACCACCCGAGCGGCCGTGCCACCAGTCGTCCTCGTCCTTTGTCACATCTGTGATCACTTGGCCCACCTAAGCTCAAAAAAAATACATTCACAACGACTGTGATTAACACAAATATAATCCTTATTGGTTTTTGAATTAGGTACATACCTTAAGAGTCAATTCGTCGGCACGGGCGGGTGTGTAGTCGTAGAGAGCGCGAACACGAAAGCCCTGCTTGGCCGGTTTGCTGTCGATGGAGCGGGGACGGTTGTTGTTGCGCATGGAGCTCGAGGAAGAGACACTGGTGGTGGACGACGAGCCCGGCATGGTGCTGGTGCGGAACGACTGGCCGTTGTGCATGCGCGCCTGACTGTCCTCTTCGACGCTGTCCGTGTCAAACCGGTGTAAAAAAGTGGTCACAAGGTCACTCTTGGAAACGCTCGAGCGCATGAGTTCCTGTAAAAAGTCGTCAAGTTCGCGTTGACGGCGCAGCGCCACTTTGCGGATGGCCGAGCGACCCACAACAACTTTGGAGGGAAAGGCCGGTGTGGTCGTAGGATGCTGTGTCGAGAGAAGCATATGGAGCTCGGAAAAGCCCTCGAAGCGACGGTAAATCTTGTAACGAGTGTCGTCGGTGAGCGTCACGCCAATCTCGTAGAGATAATACTTCTCGGGGTTGTAGCGCTTGCCAATATCGGAGACGCGCACTTCGCGAACGGGCACCGAGTCGGCCGTGTGGACGCGCGGGTGGTCGGAGAAGAAAGAGTAGCGGGACGACTTGCTACTGGCACCTGCTTGCGCCAGGTTGTGAATAAAAAAGTTGATCTGGGTGAACTTGGAACCAATGCTCTTCTCGATGAGTTTGCGGAAGAGCTGTGCAGCCGCATCGTCCGAGTAGCTCAGGTGAAGGGCGTCGCGCACGTACTTGACGTCCTTTTCGCTGCTGAGTTCGGGCATGCCCGAGGAGAGCATGAGCGCCAGCAGGTTGGTGAAGAGGGCGGCGTGTCGTCGCAGTATGTTGAAGGCGGTGCAGCAGTAGAAGACAAACTTTTGGAAGCGGTCGCTCGTCGGCTCACCATTGTTGATGACATACAGCATGTCAGAGGTGAGTACAAAGGGCGCTCGGTCACGCTTGAAATTGCCAAACTTTTGCGCGTGCCCGAGAAACTTGCCAAAGTCAATGTGGAACAGATGGCCCGTGCGCGTCACCATAATGTTGTCGTTGTGGCGATCGCAGATGCCCAGGACGTACGTGGCAACGCAGTAGCCTGCGCACGAGGCCGTGAAGCGGTCCACGGCGTCGAGATAGTCGCCGTCGACGACGTTCATCTTGCGCAGCCACTCGGCCAGCGGCTTATCCTTGAACGAGCCTGTCAGACCATATTGCGTCTGGATCACACGCAGTGTCTCCGCATGACGCACCATCTCCATAAAACCAGCGTCGGTGCCGGTTGCAATGCAGCGGTATGTGATCATTTGCAAGTCAAGTCCGTCGCGCAACCACACCTTGTCCATGAGACGAATGAGCTGCAACGTCAGCATGTCCTGGCGCATATCGTCACCCGCCTTGAACATGGCGTGCACCTGGTCGGCAACGCGGTCGTCGTTTTCAAGCACGAGCCGCACGGGGAGCGTCTTGGACGAGAAGAAGCCACATTTATCGACGCAAATGGTGCGACACACAATAGCTGGATTGGTGGGCAGACGAAAGTCGGGCGGGAGGACACGAATGACACTGTACAGCTCTTCGCGCACCACATGTCGTCGCTGCGGCTCCTTTGTCTGCTTCAACTTGTCCGCCACCGCCGACAAACGACCCACCAGATTAACTTGCTCCAGCAACGAGCGTCGCATGCGTGCTCCCATACACGTAATGAGCGCCTCGGCAAAGAGCAGCAGAGCGCGTCGGCCATGCCCGTGCTCGACACGCAGCAACCAGAACAGCTGCTGCGCAAGACGCACATTACCAACAGCGCGACGTAGAAGCAGCATGGCAAGTGGTGACTGCAAGTATGCTTCCGATTTGAGTGCCTACATGACAAATACATTTAGTTATTATTATTAAAAATATTATAAAAATATAATAATAATTATTATAATTATTATTATTCTAAAATTAATTATTATTAATATTATAATAAATAATAATTAATATTATTATATTTTACCTGAACCAATTGGGGAAGATAGTCTTCCAGGTCGTCGTCGGAGAGATCGTCGTCGAGGCACTGCACGGCAAGAGTGCGTGCGGTGGAGTTGCAGCAGCGTCCGTACAGCAGACCGATGGCGTCCATGGGTGCGAGAGAAGGCCAGTCGCCCAGGAGTTTTGCAAACTCTTCGCGCTCGGGCTGTGTCAGAAGGGGGATGGAGCGAAGCACAAGAATGAGACGGTCGGGAGCAACACGACAAATGTCGTGTCGATGACCCCACAAGAGGTTGCGTTCCATGTCGTTGAATGACGAAAGAGGGTCCTTTTTCAGTGCGTGTGCCAAGGGTGGATCAATGTCGGGAGAGGCAGTAGTGGGACTGCTACTGGTGGTGTTGGTGTCGCTTGTGGTGTTAGCAGAGGGTGTAGTGCTGGAAGGCTCTGAGGCAGAGGCAGTGGCGGCGTGCGGGGAATGGATAGAATTGACACTGGCCTGTTTACGCAAGAGGGTCGAGGAGACACGACGAATAGAGTGAGGTGACGACGACAACGTGAGAGACGACTGAGAGTGGCGTGTCGATGAACGAGGACGCGTGGCCGCAAGGATGTCACCGGTGCCGTAGAGAATTTGAACGCGCGCGCCGGCGTACTCTTCAAAGTGCAGCGTGACGAGACCGTTGCGCTCCTGGAGTACGTCGTTCTGATAGGAGGTGGCGTCGCCGGGCTTCTCTTCGTTTGTCGAGAAGAGAGCAGCGCCAATGCGAAGTGCACCGTTGTGATCAAAAAGAGGGAAGGCAATGTGCCCCAACGCAACATGGTCACGGTCGGGTGAATGGCCTGCAACAGTGATGGCAACGCGCGCCTCGAGCGGCAACTGGTTGACGTGAAGCGTATTGAAGACGAGGGGCTCGTCGAATGATGCTGCCTCAAAGAGCGAGCGAGCAATGCGCACGCGCTGCGTCTTTTTCGGATGTGCCAGTTGACGATCACCGTAGTTGATGGTGATTGACACGGAAAACATGGAGTGAACGCGCCAGTGGGCAGGAATGCGGTGGAGCGCACCAACAGTGATTGAGACCGGCGAGTCGAACACGGCCGACCATACGTGCAGATCGCTTGTTTCGTTTTCGCTGACAAAGCGCTTCAACTCGAGCGGTGGCACAATGTCACGGTCAACTGCACACGCATACAACTTGACCGTTTCCGTCACTTCGCGCAACAGATTGTCGGTGACCTCTTTGACGCGCGCCTCCTTGACGGGCGTCGGCTTGACCGCCGGCAGGCGGAAGCCTACGCTGAGTGGCTGCTGCGTTGTCGACGGTGCGGGTGTCGAGGAATCACTAGGCAGGGGTGTTGTGACAGGTGAAATGGAAGCGGCAGCGGACGTCGCCAAGGCGGGTGCGTTCGAATTGGAAGTGGAAGGCGATGGCAACGACGAAGAGGCAGTCGCCGTCCCTTCACCACCACTACCACCGTTGCCAGTTGTGCTTGAAGCTACTACTACTGCTGCTGCTGTTGCTGCTGCGGCAGAGGACTCCTCGAGAGCAGCGGCTTCGTCGCGGCACTGCTGAAGAAGCGCGTGTAGATCGGCAACGGCCGCTTGGAGGCTTTTGGTTTCAACCATGGCAAGACAGACGCAGATGGCCTTGACACTCTGGAGAAGACGGACGTGAAGCAGGTTGATTTGTTCGAGCGGAGGAGCCTGGTTGGCGGGAGCCGACGACCACAGGGCAACAAGTTCGCGTGCGGCTGTGTGGAAGTTGCTCAGGAGCAAACTCATGTTGGTTAAACTGATGGAGGACTGACGTTTGGTCGAAACGAGTTCGCGTCGGCGCACCACGGCACGCGCATCAGAGGCACACTCGGTCTCGTCGTCACGCGCCGTACGCGCAAGCGAACGAGAGACCGATGCGACGGGGACCAGCTCAAAGCGGACGGGTTCGACGGAACGCATGGCGCTGTGAACACAGGCGCACTCGATGAGCATGAGAGTGCGACCCGATGTGCTGTGGACGGGTGCAAGGTACTCGTCGAGACCGACCACTTTGAGGACGTACTCAGAGGGAGTTGCATTGGCCGTGATGAGATGTTGTTCGCTGGCGGCGTTGACGACCGTCTCGACAATTTCGGCAATGGTGGTGAAGGCGTCGCAGGTGACAGACATGGATGGCTTGATTTGAGCCTTGGGGGTGCTATTGGCGGCGCGCGGGGCGACGGGGGAGGTGGGGGTGGGAGAAAGCACACCCGAAGGGACATCAGGTGAGACGGGCATGGGTGTGGTGCTGGGATCGGAAGAGGATGCTACAATGGGGGTTGTGGTGGTGTTGGTGGAGGGCGTTTGGGCGGAGGAGGGTGTTGGGGACTCGGCGACGCCTGACAATGTGCTGTCATCCATGATCCACACTTCAATGTCGACAGCGGCCTGAAGCGAACTCTGCCGCTGGTTGCTGTTGGAGAGAGAAAGGGCGACGGGGGAGAGGCACACGCCCGGATTGGAGGTGGTGTCGGTGCAGATAAAGGCGCGGCGGAGCTCTCCGACGGCCGCACGAAACTCGGCAACTTCCGGGTCCATTTCCGAGACGGCCATGGTGCCCGCAAGTAGTCTGCGAGACTCGTCGCGAAGCTCCTGAAAGCGTTTCTCGTCTTCGGACATGGGCACAAACTGGGCAGGCTTGGCAGAGACGGGCGGAGGCGGACGCGCAATGCGCGGACGGGGTGGCACAGACGATGTTGACGAGGCTGCTGAAACGGCGGTGGCAGGACTGGAAACAGCTGTCGGTGTTACAGGTGTGGTGGGAGTCGATGTGGATGATGCTGATGTGGGAGTGGGAATGGGAGCCTTTGTGGCGGCTCGAGCGGTCAGTTTTGAGAGTGCTGTTGAGCTTGGCGGAGCGGGACGAGCGGGTTTGGGAAGGACCGCGGGAGCATCCTGCTGCGACGATGAGGGTGTCGCTGCTGGCGCGGCATTCGGCAGTGGAACGGGAGGTTTGATGGCTGAAGGAGGAAGGCGAATTTGCTGAGCTGACGGGCGATTGTGGACTGTTGCGGCTCGCTGTAGCCGTGGGCCTGCACCGGCGGGTTTGGCGTCGGCAGAAGAAGGCAGCGTGGAGGATGCGGCAGCGGGGGTGGTCGGGGCGAGGGGCGACGCGGCGGACGGCGCCGGCGAGGGCGAGAGCGGCGTCCCCAGCGTCGGCGGCGTCGGACGGGGCGGGCGGCGTTCGCTCTGCGCGCGCGCCAACCCCACAGGACGACTGGCCACGGGCGGCTGCGGCGCCGGCCCAGTCCCTCCCGTGGACGTGGTGAGGAATGCGCTCGGTATTCTCACCTAACCAACGACCAAAGAGTCATGTTTGAATTTTTTTTCTTCTTTTTTTTTCTCTTTTTGATGTTTTACCTTTCGCGGCTGAGAAGGCGACGACATGTCGGACAGTTACTCTTTGACACGCCGAGTATTGAACGACGGTCGCAAGCTAAAGATAATTAATAAAGAAATGAAAAAAAGAAAATCAAAGTTATCAAACTCGGAACGACAAATGTTACTAAGCACTCACTGCCTACTTCCAAGCGAGTTGTACTTCACTGGACAGTGGCAGGTTGTTAGATACCTTGTGCGATCTACCTGTCGTAATGCTGTTTAGGCGATTCAGAGTCGGTTTTCAAAGTGGTTTTCAAGCGAGGAAGTTAAAAGTTCCATGATTTCAGATTTATTCAACTTTGAATAATGTTGCTCTCGACGGTCGCTGTGCTGGCGCTGTGTGTCCCACAGTTGGCACTTGGGGTTACGTGGGACATCCACCATGGCGTGGACAACAACGGGAACCATGACATTACGGTGATGGCTCAAAGGGACGTTCCCTCTCTCAAGAAGGCTTGTTTGGCGCGCACTTACTGTGCTGGCTTCTCTGTCACCTTTGGTACGCAATGACCAAGGCCATGCGTGCACTCACACGCAAGGGGAGGACTGATTTTCACTTGTGTTAGGTACTTTGAAGTACTCGCTGGCTGATCTGGGGGAGCAGGACAATACAGATTTGTACGGGTGTGTTGTTTGCGGACGGTCTCACTCTGAACTTTTCTCTATTCCAGGTACGTCCGCCAGCCGCCGCCGCCGCCCTTGCCCACACCGCCTCCGTTTAATGTGTGGCCGATGCCTGCGAAGTGGTCGGCCGGCACCGCCTCTGCTCTGTTCGACAACAGCAGTTTTTCTTTTGCGTCGACGGGCCACAATTCGTCAGTGCTCTCCAAAGCACTCAAGCGCTACCGCGGCATGCTCTGTCCCGTGCGCGTACCACTGACGACGACGTCCTCGTTGTCATCTTCGTTTTCACGAGCTGACACGAGCAAGGTGAACGTCCAGTCGTCCCAGAGCGAGACGATTACTGGATGCAATGTGAAAGTCTTGTACGCTTCGACGAGTTGATTTCACACATATCTCAATTTTTTTTGTTTGTTTTTGTTTTGTTTGTTTTTTTTTCTCCTCTTTCTCTCTCTTCTCTCTCTTCTCTCTCTCTCTCTCTCTCTCTATCTTTATGTATGTTTCTTTTGCCTACTTAGATCGTCTGGCGAGGAACTGATCGCCGACATGGACGAAGCGTACACATTGCGTGTGCCCACGTCGGGTCGTGTTGAGATAGTAGCGCAGACTGTGTGGGGTGCACTTCGTGGACTGGAGACGCTGTCGCAGCTGATTGTGTTTGACTGGACAGGCGAGTGTTCGTTCTCGCCGGCACTGCCTCTGGAGATTAGCGATGTGGCGCAAAAGCCCTACCGTGCTCTCATGATTGATACGAGTCGGCACTTCCTGCCAATGAGTGTTATTCTGCAGCACCTTGACGCAATGAGTGCGGCCAAGCTTAATGTGCTACACTGGCACGTCAGCGACGACCCATCATTTCCTCTATACATCCCAGGCTACGAGGCACTGGCAACCAACGGCGCATACGACACGGCGCACGCCACCTACTCGACGCAGCAGGCCAAGGACATTGTCCAGTACGCTTACGAACGCGGCATTCGTGTCATCCCTGAATTCGACATGCCTGGTACACAACTTATAGCAAAAGAGAGAGATAGAGAGAGAGAGAAAGGAGAAGGAGGGAGAAAGAAAGAAAGTGATAGAGAGAGAGAAAGGTGGGAGAAAGAAACAAAGTGATAGAGAGAGAGAGAAAGGTGGGAGAAAGAAACAAAGTGATAGAGAGAGAGAGGAGGGGAGAAAGACATCTAGTGGTGGAAGGAGAAAGAAAGAGAGGAAAGAAGAAAAGAAAAGTGACAATGTTGCGTTGCAGGACATGCTACGTCGTGGATGAAGTCGTATCCGTGGCTGCAGGGCACTGCGTCCTGTGCTGTCTTCGACATCACCCTTGACACCACCTACTCCTTTATTGACGGTTTTGTTGGTGCTGTCACGACTATTTTTCCCGATGCAGTTGTACGCCTCTTTTCTTTGTTTTCTCTCTCGCTCGAACACTCTCTTACTTTCTCCATTTTTGTTACTCACTTCATTGCTAGGTGCATTTGGGTGGCGATGAGGTTAACTACGCGTGTCTGAACGACTCTGCAACCATCCGTGCGTACATGGCTGCACACAACTACACCATGACCAACCTGACATCGATGTATGTGTCGCGCGTCAACGCCATTGTCAAGTCGCATGGGCGCCAGCTGCAGCTGTGGGACGACATGTACTCCAATGGCGCAGTTATCCCGGAGGAGGTGGCCGTTGAAGTGTGGGGTGGTGGTCTCGACAAGGTTTCCCGTCTGCTAAAAAGTCGCCATGATGTCATTTACTCGCAGCCCTTCTACCTAGGTACATCAAGCATTTTATAAATAATAATAATAATAATAATAATAATAATAATTATTGTTATTATTATTCTTATAATTATTATATATACACACTCACTCACTCACTCACTCTTTCTCTTCGCGCAATTGGATATCTGTTTGCTGTAGACAATCTGTCGCAGGCGTGGAGTGATTTCTACTCACAGCAGATTGAGGATAGCGAGTGGACCCCCACGGAACGCCTGCGCATGCTAGGGTCGTCTGCGTCGATGTGGGGTGAGTCGGTGGACGCGACCAATGCCTTTCCGCGTGTATGGCCTCGTGCCACGGCTCTCAGCGAGCTCCTGTGGTCGTCCTCCGAGACACCCTTTATTGCGCAGGTACAGGCAACTCGGTTGCGTTCCTGGCGTTGTCGTATGCTCCAGCGTGGTCTGCGCCCTGAGCCCGTCGGTCCCTACAATGGATGCGTCATGTACTGTGGCCCACTCTAAGCAACCATTCAAAGATGATTATTCTGTGAGTGAAGGCACGCTGAGTTGCCTATTGCACAGTAATAATATTATTTTATCAGTGAAATGTTTAAGGAAGCAGTAACATGAAGAGAAATACAATACAATGCTTCTGGCCTTCTGCCATAGTCTAACCTCAATCAATCGTAATACAATTTGTGTGTGTATGTGTGTGTGACTTTGGATCAGTCAATGCTCAATACTTAGTATTGAAATTATTCAGTGATTTCAGTCTAATTCGTGATTCATTCAACCCAAGATGATGGATGATGATGACGAGCTCGAGGGGCCCGCCGTGAGTTCGCCAAGACGCGATGTATCCGGGCTTGATCAAGAATCAGACGGAGGGGACGGTGCCTTCCCGCCGCGGCAGCAGCAGCAGCAGCAGCAGCAGCAGCAGGAGGAGGAGGAGGAGTTGCCCCGCCCGCCCAAACCCACCGTTGACGAATGTTTTGTCTCCATTGGCGACTTTGGCCGAATCCAAAAAGAGATTGCCGCTGTGGGCGCTCTAGCAGGCATTGCTGGCGGCATGGTGACCCTGTCGCCCGTAAGACTCCAAGTGGCCATACCAATCTTTTCCGGGCGATAAGAAGAACCCCCTTTTTTTTTTTGTATCTTCACTTGTGTCTCAGATTTTCGTCAATGGCAGTGCTGACGTCGCACACAACACCACGCTCACCGCATCGGGCTACATGGCATACCCAACCATTGCTGCCGAATGGAAGTTGTCGGCGGCTGAGCTCGCTGTGCCCTCCATGTTGTACTTCCTCGGCTGGTTCATTGGGGCCTTCCTGGCTGGCTGGCTCTCGGACCAGCGGTGGGGCCGGCGCCGCACCTACCGCTGGTTTGCCTGGGCGACCGTGTTTAGTGTAGTTCTCTCCAGCTTTGCCCCCTGGTACCCACTGTACGCTCTGTTGCGACTCGTCTCGGGTGTCTCTGTGGGTGGCATCATTCTCGCATCTGTCGTGCTCACGTTAGAGACGTCGCCCTCGCGTTTACGCGCTCGCATCGGGGTCTTGCTCACCTTTGCCTTCTCGGTGGGTCTCATGATACTTGTGGCGGGTGCAGCAGCTCTGCCCAGTCGCTGGCGAGCACTCTCAGTGCTCACCGGACTGTTTCCGGCGCTTCTTGTCATTGTGATTGAACACGGTTGGGTCGTGGAGAGTCCCCGATGGCTGCTGTCGCGCGCAATGCACAGCGAAGCCATTGCGGTACTACGCGTCATGTCATTACGTAACTCACGCGTGCTCCCATCGCCCTTGGAACTGGCCATCCCGCCCGAGGCACTCGCGGCCGCCGCAGCCGCCGCTGCCCAGCCCACCTCGCCCTCGTCTTTCTGGCTGTTTGCCGCCGTGCGGGCCCTCGCACACGACACTGCTCGAGTGTGTCGTCCCAGCTCGCTCCGCTGCATTTCGTCCATCACTGCCTTCAACTGGTTTACCTGTTCCTTTGTTTATTATGGTCTCACTCTCAACACACGTAAGAGACAAAAGTCACTGAAGAAGAAAGAACTATTTATATTATTATGCTGTAGCGAATCTCAATGGAAACCTGTACACCAATGCCGCACTGATGGCGCTGCTTGAGATTCCATCGTACATAATAGCGTATGGCCTACTGCACTACACTGGGCGGCGTACCTCCTTTGTGCTCACCATGGGCTGCACTGCCCTCGGTGCCATTGGCTTTGCTGCGGTTCCTCAGTCCACCTTTAAGTGCGTTTTTTCATGATTGTTTTTTTTTCTACTTCTCTTGTCTCATACGTATGTTTCTTCTTTTTCTCTATTATTATTTTATTCGTTTTCTGTTTCCCTTCCTCTCTCTCTCTGCCCCTTCCTCTCTCTCTCTCTCTTTCTATCACTTTGTTTCTTTCTCCCTCCTTTCTCTCTCTCTCTCTATCACTTTGTTTCTTTCTCCCTCCTTTCTCTCTCTCTCTCTATCACTTTGTTTCTTTCTCCCTCCTTTCTCTCTCTCTCTCTCTATCACTTTGTTTCTTTCTCCCTCCTTTCTCTCTCTCTCTCTCTTATCACTTTGTTTCTTTCTCCCTCATTTCTCTCTCTCTCTCTCTCTCTCTCTCTCTCTGTAGGGATATTCTTGGGTTTCTTTGCAAGATTGCCATTACTTCGGCCTTTTCCATTATCTACGTGCAGTCGAGCGAAGTGTTCCCGACCTCATTGCGCTCGACGGGTCTCGGGCTGGGCAGTCAAGCAGCTCGGTTTGGAGGGATTGTTGCGCCGTTGATTCTATCGTCGTCGTCGACCGTTCTTCCTTTTATCTTCTTCGCCTGTCTCACCTTCTGTTCGACGCTCCTCACCATGTGGTTGCCTGAGACGAAAGGGCTCACGCTTCCCGAGTCCGTCGACGACGTCCGTGTCACCCCGTGCTGTGGCTGGCGGCCCTCCCTCAAGCGCCACGCACGTCGCCTCGACCGTGTTGTTGTGCGCTCTCGCAAAGACACGCGCGACAACAACACAGCCGACGGCGGCGCGATGCCTCTTGTTGAAGGCAGTGGCAGCAGCAGTGAAGAGGATTTGTTCATGTAATAAAACACAAAAATATAATAGGAAAAAATTATTCAATATTGCAATTAATTATTATTAATTTTTCTCTTCTTCTTTATAAGTAATGACAAGCCTTCCATCAAAAGGTGCATTTGAGCTCCGTGCATATCCTGCATCTCACAAGAACGACAAACGAAAATGGGATGACAAGTATGGAGTGTTGTTGCTAAGGAAATTTGCGGTTGTCAAGGATGCGACAACTTTCCCACCTCCCTCCACCTCGTAGGCTGGTAAAGGACCGAAAAATGGTTTACACCAATGTACAGAAGGGCTTTCGACCTGTGTGGGCGGAACCCGAAGACAATTGTTCCTTTGAAAGGCGGATGTGGGGAAAGACGACAAAAAAATCTCGAACTAAACCGCTTACCGCTCTGGCTATGGCGCCCTCAGTGATCACACATCCAGAGGTAGTACTCGAACCACCAAACACTATGTTTGACACACTCACCCCTCCTGTCGTGGTCGATAGGAGTGGGACGCTCAGGTTGTGCGACGAGGACAACCGCCGCGTTGGACTTCCATTGAAGATGTCAATCTCCTTCAGAAAATGCCCAAACGCTCTGAGCCAGAGTCACCCGGCCAGTTTCATGGCGAAGATGTCGACTTGCAAGCAACTCCCCGCGAGAGTACTATCTGCAATACGAAGTATGTCACGTTTCTTACCTTCCTCTCCTTTGTGTGCTTAGGTGTCAGACGCAGACGACGACGCGAGTGGCAGAAGAGACTTGTTCAAGAGGGACACACACTAGGGTATGTGACCCTGAAAGGCGCCTACAATCGCACCCAAGCTGCGTCCAAACCACCCACCCAACCTCCACAACGACACACCTACCAGCTGCCATCACACTCATCTGCAACTGCGCGGAATCACTATCCTCTGCGACGCACCTTCACTCTGCCACCTCTTCGCCCCGCACCCACCTCTGCTCAAAGCAAAACCCCCATTTGTCTCGACTCTACCCAGGACATCCCCGTCCTACTTGATCTCCAGCGCGCTACTGCGTCTCGTCGCTCCCTCCTCCACCGCCGTCGCTCTTTTGCATAACAAACCCAAAATATAATAATTATTATTATTGTTGACCCGCATAACAATGATAATGATCGAAAAAAGAAATTATTTTTTTATTTTTTAAGAAAGATCACAGTTGAGTAGTATAATTGTTGAAAAAAGAAAAGAGAGAGGTCTTCACCAGTCCGGGGGGATGGAGTGGTCCATGTTCTTGCGCATGCCCGAGCTGAGGTTCTTCTCCATCTCCTTGTAGATGACCGACGGCATGATGGTGAACGTGACGGCTGTGCCCGCCGCGTGGATCAGCTCAAGCACGTCCTTGTCCTACACACGTGATTTAAAAATGTTAGAAATCAAATAATAAAAATAATTAATATTATTATTATTACTTTGAGGCCAATGACGTTTTGACCGTCGACTTCGAGGATGTTGTGGCTGGTGGTGAGGCCGTTGCGCGCGGCGGAGGTGTCCTTGCAGATAGCCGTGACGACGAGGTTCTTGAAGACGAAGCCGCAGTTGCCCTGCGAGTCCTTGTTGAGCGTGATGGTGCGCTGGAAAGGTCGGTCGCGCACAATCAGACACACACGGTCCACACTGCACTGCTTGAGACGCTTCAGTGCCTTGTCTGAGCTGAATCCCGCCACGCTCTCGCCGTCAATCTGCAAGATCTGGTCGCCCACACGCAGACCGGCAAGTGCGGCAGGCGAGCGCGCCCACACACACGAAATGAACACGCCCTTGTTCACCGCCTTCACCGCCAGTCCCATCTTCTTTTCCGAGTCCTTGCACAGCACAACCGGTCGAACTCCGTGCGTCACTTCCGCCTTCTTCAAGCCAGCAAGCTCCTGAGGCAGTGCATGTGCGACAACAGCGGACGTTCCCTCCGGAACAGCAAGCTGAAAAATAATAATAATAAGAAAATAAGAAGAGACAAAACTTCTCAACAACATGAGATGAAAATACCTGTCTCGACTGGCTCGAGAGCGACATTCCCATGTAGTCATCAAGACCAAGTTCACTGTAGAGGGCGCCATAGAGCGAAAGTGCCTGAGCCTGACAGACAGAAAAAAAAGAAAAGTTCAGTTGCGAACAAAACAAGAGAGAATGACAGTGCGAGAGAGATAACGACATACTACACACAGGCATTCACAGACACACACAACAACAACAACAACAACAACGACAACAACAAGGCAAAGAGAAGTGCTTACCGAGTCACTCTGAGGAGGGTAACTGGGTGCAGGCCCGCCATGGGCCGCTCCTTGCGCAGCCTGATGGGCATGGAGTGCCGTCTGGACCTGGGCCTACGCGAACAAGGGAGGGGCGTGGTGAGTCCAGCAGACATCCAAAAGACAAACTCAGTATTCATTATTAGAATATTTTTAGGCGATGAACGAGCGTGAAATCCAATGGCGCAACCACTGCCCGCCCAACCATCTCGCGACATCACGATGTTCGTTTGTTCCCACACGCTTGCGGCAGAAAGACGCTCTCAACGCACACAGAACAGCGCAATTGAGAGTCGACAAAGTTTTTTTTTTTTTTTTTTTTCCTCTTTTTCTGAGTGGGAATTTTCCATAGACATCCAACACTTTAGCGACGCAACGAGAGCGTCCGCCAACGATTGGAAGGAGGTCGTACGATGATGGCAAGGCAGCAGAGCACGAGGGGGGCACGAAACACACGGCCAGTTCGTCAAAACGAGAAGGGTCGAATACAGAATCATATAAAAAAAACCTTACTGCCTTCATGGCGTCCACTGTAAGGGATTCGATCGAGGGATACAAAGACATGATGATGTTCTTGATAGTAAGGGATTGTTTCCGAAATCAATAAGAATTTGGAGAAAAAAAATGTGAATTGTGATTTGTGAAACGATCAAAACAAAAATCAAATAAAATAATCCAGAAAATTCGGACAGTTCAGACTTAACTTGAGCACTGTTCAATTCTTATAGTTAGTCTTGTCTGACTTGTCTCTCGTCAGTTAACAGTTTTTTTTTGTGGCAGTCTCCTTCGTGGCAATGGCGGAAGACCTCACGGTCGACGACTACCGGCCGCTCATGGGCATGTTGCTTGCGCGAGAGACCTGTCCAGCGGCCATTTTGACTCTGCACGAAATTGTCATTTCCGGCGACCGGGATGCCGTCGCTGCCATGCTCGTTGAGCTCTCAGACTGGTGTGCTTCCAGGGATGATCCTGAACTCGGTAGGTGCTGGTCCATCCTAATAATATTATTGTTATTAGTCTGACGGAAAACATTCCACTGGACAAAACACTGGAGCTTGCTG
>CALSCP010000379.1:0-19380 GCA_943704425.1 Ministeria vibrans ATCC 50519 | reverse complement strand
AGAGAGAGAGAGAGAGAGAGAGAGAGAGAGAGAGAAAGGAGGGAGAAAGAGAGAGAGAGAGAGAGAGAGAGAGAGAGAGAGAGAGAGAGAGAAAGGAGGGAGAAAGAGAGAGAGAGAGAGAGAGAGAGAGAGAGAGAGAGAGATAGAGAGAGAAATAAGTGATAAAGAGAGAGAGAGAAGAATGAAAAGAAAAAAAGGTGAATCAGTCGCGTTGGGTATATGAAGCAACAAGAAGTTTTGACGTACCTCTTCGATAAACGTCTCAAATGTTCTCTGGCCACCAATGACTCGCGATGAAAGATCCACACCACCATCCTGTACAAAGAAGGCGCTGGTATAAGATGATATCGTCAAGTCAATAATGGCATACCTTGAGAAGACGGTAGTAGAGCATGGCACGGTCATGGACATCCATGTGTGTCTCGTCGGTGACCTCGTGTTCGAGCAGTTGTCCGAGCATTGCCTGACACTCGGGTCCTCTGAATGAAGAAGAAAAAATGCGAGATGGGTTCAGAATAAAACAATATGGAGAGGCAAGTTGTCTGGCCATATATGTACCGTTTGAAAAAGAGCTTCATAGTGGCGGTAAGAAGTTGAAGACGGACATCGGGAGAGTCCTCTTCGGCAATGTCCTCTATGATGGCCTCCAGCAGATAAGGACTCTCGGGGATGTTCTCGCCGTACTCGCCCAGCATCCATACCATGGCAGCCTTCGCTTGCCCGTTGCCCTGCACATGCTGCAGATGCGCCTGCAGACGCGGCAGCACTTCGTCGGCGTGCTCTCCGTACTTGCGCAGCAAATCCTTCATCACAGTCATTGTCTCACCACTACAAACACAGAAAAATGTTAAAATTCACAGACAAAAGACATATAAACTAAGTCATACCTGATATACTCAATGTCCAGGTCAAGGAAGGAGGTGAGTTGGGCAATAGCAGCGCGCGCACATGTGGGAAGTTTGATGGCAATACGTCCAATGCTCTGCACGGACGCACGTGACATGTCCGCGTCCACATCCGTTACGTAGGCACTCAGTTCTTCAAGGATCTACAGCAGAATCGAGAAAATCAATAACCAAGAGGAGAATCGCGACGATGTGTTTCCTTGTGCATGCGTGCTTACACCAGTGAAATTGGCCTCGGAACAGACCATTGTGAGAAGATCGAGCCGGAGTGTTTTGACGTACGTAGGATCGTTGTAACGGCAAAATAGCTGCGCAATCTCACCATCCAGCAAATGTGGCTCTTGCTCCAGCAACATTTGAAAGTGACACAGAACCTACACGGAGAGAAGGAAGAGAACAAAATAGATGAGAGGATGCTCAGGCAAGAAACTTGACTTGACGACACGTACAGTGTGAACCAGTTCGGGTGTTCCTGACGCCATCAGAGTCAGCAGAGGGCCCTTGAGACGCGCATAAACATCACTGCGCACCTCCGTCATTTTCTAATTAAAATCGAAAAAAGAAAGAACGGTGAGAAATTTTTTTTTAGAAAAAAAGAAAGTGACAAGGCAGCGTGTGAGTGAGGGAGTGTGAGAGAACGAGATGTGGGTACTTCAGTGAACTGCAAGAAGAGACGGGCGGCGGCCATGACAACGCCTCCGTTGGCGTGCTTGACGCGCTCCTCCAGAATGTTCAAAATGTCAAACACTTCGTCTTCGCTTGCCGGCGTGTATCTTGAATGAGAAGAAACAACCAGAGAAAACGCAGAATGAGTGATATGTATAACAAAAGCGAAAAATAAAATACAACACAATCGTTTCAAGTCTCAGAATAAAAAAGTTATGGTGTGATTTGGAATGTCATCATGGGAGTGCGGAACAAGTCGCACACTCCAGCTATGACTGACGTGCAAATATCCAAAGTTGGGGTTTCATCATAGAGCAAACGACACACACAAGGCAAATGTATACACACTCTCCATCGGTTCTGGCACTCTTTGTCTCTTTTACATACCGATGAAGTGCAGTGAGAATGGTCGCTTGGCCCCACTCGTTAAAGTCGCGAATTCGATTTAACAGCTCGTGAGCCAACTGAGAAAAAAAGAAAAGCCATAAAAATAAATATTATTATTATTATTATTATTATTATTAATATTATTGTTCTTCAAAAAATATACACACTTACCGGCTGGTCTATTACGAGACCGCCTTCTCCCGCGAGAATCTCCGACAGAGCCACAATGGTGTTGGTGACCACCTGTTGGTCCTTGTCGTGAATCATGTCACGCAGCGAGTCCACAATGCCCTCGTCCCGCACTCGTTGTTGGCTCACGTAAAACACCTTGAGCGCACCGAGGACGGCCGTTTTGCGCACGTACGCCGATCGGTCGCGCAGACCCGCCTTGAGCGGCGCAAGAACGTACTCCAACAACGACTCGGTTCGCAGCGAGCACATGTTGCGCAGAGCAAGCCCTCTGACCATGGGATTTTCATCGCTACGACAAAACAAAAGACGTTCGCAAAAAGTAAGAAAAAAAAAAAAAAAAAAACAAAGTGAGGAGAAAGAGACTTTTGGCTTACCGGCAATCCTTTTGGAGGGTGTTGATCACCAGCAGGGTGGTTTCCGAGTTGGATTCGGCGTAGTTACAGAGAAACAGATAGACGAGCTTCTTTTGCACGACATCTTTTGTGGCAGTCGCCTGAGCAGAAAAAAAGACGGAAAAAAAAAGACACGTCAGAACGAGAGAGAGGCAACGGGGGCAAAGAGACGGCACGGCACTGACAGACATACGCACCATGATCATTTCAGGGGTGAGCGGCGACACGTCGATGCCCAGCGTCATTTGGGCGATGACTTTTTGGAGAGCGGTCCTTTGGCGCTTCGGGTCGCGCTGCACCTCGGGGTTCCGCAAGAGGGCCCTGTGGGGGTGGTGGAAAGGACGGATGCTGCGGTCAGAACACACGCAGCGGGCGTGTGCGTCGCACACGATGGAAAACAAAGAGAAAAATCGAAAAATAAAAGCGAACGCAAGCGCATCGCAGGAGGAGGGACCGCGGGTGGGGCTGACGGGCGTCAACGCGCGCCCACGGGCCAGCGCAGACACCAATCCACGCGATGGCGTCGCACAGAGTGTTTTTTTTTTTCCTTTTTTTTTTTTTTTCCATTGCTGTTTTTACCTGAGGTCGTTCACTTCGCCCCTCTTGTTGTCCTTAAAGTACCCGGGGCCAGCCATCGCGTGTTCAGGGAGCAGAAAGAAGAGTGATTCGCCGATGACTGATCGAGTTGAGTCAGTTGACACTTAACGCTTAACAGTAAGCAATGAGAAGTTTTATTTGAATCATTCTTTTTTAGTCCTCGTCGCATAAAAAGGTCCAGCGCGACTTCTCCCTCTCAAGAGCGGTTGAATTGGTAGATTGTTGTTGATCGACAGACTTCCGTGAGTGGCGCTGTGCCGACGTGACAATGGCGAAACTTTTGGCTGTGGTTCTATTGCTGGCAGTGTCGTCCTCTCTGTGTCGTTCTGCCACGCTCGACGGTAAAAACACAGGCCGCATCCCTGGCACACACCCCCTCTCCCCTCCCCATCGTGTCTGCGCGGGCACTTCGTCGTGGGCCCTGTGACATGCCCCTTTGACGCTCCGTTTCGTTTTGCACAGGTTTCACGGAAATTGCCGACGTGCGCATGTCGGCGGCTGCCAAGTCGGTGACGGGCCAGCAGACGACGCTGCTGGATACGACCGCGTCAGACTGCATTGACGCGTGTCTGTCGACCCTCTCGTGCACCGTGATCGTCTTCCGAGGCACCACCCTTGACAGCGGCGGCTGTCTGTTGTCGCCGTGCCAGGACGAGCGTTCGTGCGAATTCACGGCGGTCACTTCTACCACCCTGCCCACCCGCTACTGGGTCTTTTACGCTCCTACCACGCCCCTGTCTGTGGTAAACGCTCTTTCCGCCGCGGCCGTCTCCGTTCCGTCCTCATCGAGTGCGTGCAATGACGACAGCGATTGCGACAACGCCTTCACCTGCGATACGGCCGCGCAAGTGTGCATTCCGCTCAGTGGACACTCTACAGCGCAGCCCACAGATGTGCCCGGTGACCAAGTTGTGACAGCTGCCACATGCGAGGCCGACGATGACTGTGACCCTGGTGCGAAATGTGACTTTGCCTCGTCAGTGTGTATATCTGGGCAACAGTGTTCCTCCAGCGATGACTGTGAGGCAGGGTTTGCCTGCGACACGATCACATCAACGTGTGTCTCCGAAGAAGACGAAGGTAGCACTTCCTCAGGTTGCGAGACTTCAACCGACTGCGAGGCGGGCTTCACCTGTGTCGCCAACGAGTGCGAACCCAAGGAGCAGGAAGGTGGTTCTTTGTCGGGCTGTCAGACTTCGACCGACTGCGAGGCGGGCTTCACCTGTGTCGCCAACGAGTGCGAACCGAAGGAGCAGGAAGGTGGTGCGTCGTCGGGCTGTCAGACGTCGACCGACTGCGAGGCGGGCTTCACCTGTGTCGCCAACGAGTGCGAACCAAAGGAGCAGGAAGGTGGTTCTTCGTCGGGTTGCGAGACTTCGGCCGACTGCGAGGCGGGCTTCACCTGTGTCGCCAACGAGTGCGAACCGAAGGAGCAGGAAAGTGGTACCTCCTCAGGTTGCGAGACTTCGGCCGACTGCGAGGCGGGCTTCACCTGTGTCGCCAACGAGTGCGAACCGAAGGAGCAGGAAGGTGGTGCTTCGTCGGGCTGTCAGACGTCGACCGACTGCGAGGCGGGCTTCACCTGTGTCGCCAACGAGTGCGAACCGAAGGAGCAGGAAAGTGGTGCGTCGTCGGGCTGTCAGACGTCGACCGACTGCGAGGCGGGCTTCACCTGTGTCGCCAACGAGTGCGAACCAAAGGAGCAGGAAGGTGGTTCTTCGTCGGGTTGCGAGACTTCGGCCGACTGCGAGGCGGGCTTCACCTGTGTCGCCAACGAGTGCGAACCGAAGGAGCAGGAAGGTGGTACCTCCTCAGGTTGCGAGACTTCGGCCGACTGCGAGGCGGGCTTCACCTGTGTCGCCAACGAGTGCGAACCGAAGGAGCAGGAAGGTGGTGCGTCGTCGGGCTGTCAGACGTCGACCGACTGCGAGGCGGGCTTCACCTGTGTCGCCAACGAGTGCGAACCGAAGGAGCAGGAAGGTGGTGCGTCGTCGGGCTGTCAGACGTCGACCGACTGCGAGGCGGGCTTCACCTGTGTCGCCAACGAGTGCGAACCAAAGGAGCAGGAAGGTGGTTCTTCGTCGGGTTGCGAGACTTTGGCCGACTGCGAGGCGGGCTTCACCTGTGTCGCCAACGAGTGCGAACCGAAGGAGCAGGAAGGTGGTTCTTCGTCGGGTTGCGAGACTTCGGCCGACTGCGAGGCGGGCTTCACCTGTGTCGCCAACGAGTGTACGCTCGTACACCAGTGCGCTGACGACCGTGATTGCAATACTGGCACCAGTTGCGACACCACCACTTCGACGTGTGTGCCCGCGAAGAGCACAGGCGGTGTCACGACAGAATGCACCTCGATTGCCGACTGTTCCAGCGATGAACTATGTCTCAACAGCGCATGTTTCAAGTTGCAGCGCTGTACATCGACCATCGACTGTGCCACCAGCCTTCACTGTGTTCAAGACACATGTCTCCCGGCGTCCATGCACTCCTGTGCTATCGATGATGACTGCGAGGCGAACCTTGTCTGTGAGAAGGACTCGCTACTCTGCATGCCCAAGTCGCTTGCTTCCGAGACGGCTTCAGCGCCGTGCAAAACGACCTCCGACTGCGCTCATCCTGCGCTTTGTCTTGGTAGCGAGTGCGTTACCATGCAGACGTGCGCATCGGATTCAGACTGCGAAGGTGGCGCGTTCAAGTGTCTCAACGACAAATGCCTTCCACTCGACGTCACACCGTGCACGGCCAACACCGACTGCTCATCGGGCATGACCTGCGTTGCCGAGTTACAAGCGTGTCTCCCTGCCGAGCTCGTGGCAGGGACACCTTTGTGTGCATCGACCGCTGACTGCTCTTCTGGTTTTGTCTGTGTCGCGCAACAGTGCGTTCTGTCCGTGACATGTGCCGCTAACAGCGATTGTCCTGCATCTCACAAGTGCGTTCAAAAAGTGTGCGTCACCGCCCCCGTGTCCGTCGAGTGCCAGACTGACGATGATTGCGGCACGGACGAGCATTGTAATTCGAATTCCGAATGCGAGCCGAGCAGTGATAGTGTGGACGTGCCTACAAAGCCATGCAAATCGGTCATGGACTGTTCGGATCATCTCACGAATGCCTATTGTATTAGCAACGTCTGTGTCGACATTTTTGCCTGTACCGCTGACTCGGACTGCCTCCCACCCACTTCGTGCATTCACAACATGTGCATGCCACACATTCCATGTACGCCGCGGTGTCCATCTGGCACTCATTGTTCCGAAGACGTATGTGTGCCCACGCAAGCGAACGAAGCCGACTCGAACGCAAACGCAGACACGCCATGCAACTCTCACAGTGAGTGCAATTCTGCCGACAGCTGCATTGACAACCAGTGTACTCGCGAGTGCACCGTGGCGTCATCGTGCCGTTCTGGATTTGTGTGCACGTCAAACGTTTGCCTGGAAATCGACGGTTGCCAACAGGATAGTGACTGCCTCAGTGGCTACTCGTGTGTAAATGGACAATGCGCCCGCATATCTTCGCCTGCGGGTGACAACACGTGCGAAGACAACGACGATTGTTCCGAGGGAGAATCGTGCATCAATAAGGTGTGCGAGAGCGGCGGCAGCGGCGGAAGTGGCGCTACTTGTGATCGTGACAGTGATTGCTCGACGGGCTACACCTGTGAAGGGAATAAGTGTGGCGTGAAGTCTACGGCGACAACATGCTCGACATACGAACATTGTTCGGAGGGTGAAGTTTGCATCGGCGGGGAATGCCTTGCGTCGCCGGGTTGCACGGACACATCGGACTGCGGTCAGACGGGCGCGACCTGCGATCATGGTGTGTGTAGCAGTGTTGTACACTGTAACACTGACGACGATTGCCCGCGAGGTCATGGATGCGAGTCATCTGGATTTTGTGCCCATTTGGCCAAGTGTTCCACCAACGCCGACTGCGACGATGGGCAAATGTGCTCGGCTGAGACGCACAAGTGTATGATCATGGCGACGTGTTCCACCAACGCCGACTGCGACGATGGGCAAATGTGCTCGGCTGAGACGCACAAGTGTATGATCATGGCGACGTGTTCCACCAACACCGACTGCGACGATGGGCAAATGTGCTCGGCTGACACTCACAAGTGTATGATCATGGCGACGTGTTCCACCAACACCGACTGCGACGATGGGCAAATGTGCTCGGCTGACACTCACAAGTGTATGATCATGGCGACGTGTTCCACCAACACCGACTGCGACGATGGGCAAATGTGCTCGGCTGACACTCACAAGTGTATGATCATGGCGACGTGTTCCACCAACACCGACTGCGACGATGGGCAAATGTGCTCGGCTGATACGCACAAGTGTGTCATTTCGTCGGTTTCTTCGTCGTCTTGCACGACTGATTCCGATTGTATGCCTGGCCTTAGCTGCTATCTTAGCGAGTGTGTTCCCGCATGCACTAAAATGAATGCAAAGTCTGTGTGTGGCGAGAGTGCGACGTGTAACTATGCCACGGGCCATTGCACGACGTTACCGGAGACCAAATGTCAGACTGATGACGACTGTGACACAGGAATGCAGTGCGATATCGCCGCCGGTGAGTGTGGCATGCAGACGGGGGAAGAGGCGTGTTTGCTGAACAGTGACTGTACTGCACCTGGTGAGTCATGCCAGGACGGCAAGTGCACACCCTCTGCACCCGCCTCCACTTCCTGTAGCGCCGACTCGGACTGTGACACAAACAAACTTTGCCACAACGACATCTGCGTGGATCCGTGCCACTCGGCCGAGCAGTGTAGCAGTGACGAAGTGTGTGCCGAGTCAGGCCACTGTACTGTCAAGTGTACCGTCGACGAGACAGTGTGTTCCGACGGGAGTACTTGTGACGCGACAACTGGCCATTGTCGTCAGACTGTCTACCCTGGATGTTCGCTCTGCGGCACTGGTGCCGTGTGTCTCAAGGAGGACGCTGGCTCGTGTGTCTGCCCGCCTCACACAAAGGGAGATCCGTACGACTCGTGTGCGGGCGTGGTATGCTCGTCGGACGACCACTGTGTCGAGCTAAGTGGCACACAATGTGTCATGGGTGTGTGTCAGGTGGCGCTGGGTCTTGTGTGTACAGGTCCTGGTCAGTGCGGTCGTCTTGTATGTGCGTTTGGCAAGTGTGCCGCTGCCTGTGGCGATCACCCTGAGATGTGTGTGGGAGAGACACATTGCGATCGCATGACTGGCGAGTGTGTGGCCTTGACTTTCTCGGCAGAGATTGTGGAAGGTTCGCATGTGACATACACACTGTCGCCCGAAAAGGAATCATCAGACGTAGTTGTGCTACACGCGACCACAGCACACACTGACTCAACCAACGACAACATCATGTTTCAGTGGGCCATTGTGCAGGCACCTTTGGCGTTGCACGCGACCGGTCTGACCACCAGCGCCCTTGAGCTTTCAAGTCTTGTTAAGGGCTCGGTTACGGCTTGTCTGACTGTGACCGACGTAACCGCGAGCAAGGTGGCGCCCCAGGTGTGCGTGAATGTGACCATTCTAGGACATGTCGAGAACGAACGGCCGGTGGTGGTGGTCACACCGGAGCACACTGAAATCGGGGTCAAGGTGCTCAATGTGGCCCTGGACGGCTCGGGGTCGCACGATGATCACCGCATCGTCAGCTATGCCTGGTCACGCACAGAGACGTCGGCGCTTGGCGGCACACTGGACAACGAGAACACCCCGGTGCTTGCGGTGTCGGACCTTACTCTCGCCGGTACCTATGTGTTCCGTCTGACTGTTACCGACGACGATGGACTCACGGCGAGTGCCGATGCGACTGTCATTGTCAAGTATGAGCCGCCCAAGGCGGTGATTGAGCCGGCGTCGGCGACAGTCACGCTGCCAGACTCGTCCATTTTGTTTTCGGCATCTGCCAGCACAAGTGATCACGGCATCAAAATGTATCAATGGAAGGTGGTGTCGGGGCCCGACGGGTTCAATCCGACGTCGCTTGGTGGCAGCGACACGACATCGTTTGCGCTGGACGACATTGCCCTTGCGGGCAAGTACGCCATTGAGCTGACAGTGACGGATCGCGAGACGGACATTGAGGGCACAGCGACCGCCGTACTTGTGGTGCAGCCGCCAGCCAATTATGCGCCGGTGGCAGTCGCCGTGTACGAGCCGGCGGTGGTGCGTCTGCCCGACGTGACGCATTTTGTGCTCAACGGCTCGAGCAGCAATGACGACAAGGGCATTGTGCGCTGGCTGTGGACATTGCAGGACGTGACGCACGACGGCGAGAATGTCACCGACGTGTTTTTACAAGGTGCACAGACGCCGCTGTGTACGGTGAGTCACTACGGCACGGGCACGTACACGTTCAATTTGACAGTATGGGATGCGGCGGGGCTGTCGAGCCATGCGTTTGTTGTGGTACCCATTGTGCGTCCCGTGGACTATCCGCCCGTGGCGGACGCCGGAGCAGATATCACGGTGGCCTTAATTGACGGCATTGCGCAGCTGGACGGCAGTGGTTCGCACGACGACATTGGCATTGCGTCGTACCACTGGCAGCAAGTGGCGGGCCCCGCGACGTACACGGTACTGCGCTGGGACGAGCCCAAGCTGACGGTGAGCGGCTTCATTCTGGGCGTGTACTCGTTCCAACTGACTGTCACGGACACGAACGGCCACACTGGCAGCGACACAGCCAAGCTAACGGTCACGGCGGGCGACGAGGCCAAGTCGCTGGTGGAAATGCGTCTTGCGATTGACATTGACAAGTTCAATGCGGCGTCGCGTGCGTCGTTTGTGAGCGAGCTTGCGCTGAGCATGGACGTGACGGACGACGACATTCACATTAAGTCTGTGTCGCCCGGGAGTGTGGTGATTGTGTTTTGGGTGCGCGACACAAGCCAAGGCGACGCATCGACGGCGGCCATGCCAGCTGCTACGCTCGTGAGCACGCTCAAGCGCCTGCGTCAGGCCGGGACACTACAGCTGAGCACTGAGGTGCTGAGCATTGATACGTACCTGTGCGACAATGACTGCAACGGACACGGGCGGTGCCATGACATGACCAAGGAGTGCCACTGCGACGCCTTCTGGATGCCCAACCTCATCGAGAGCCACGTTTATGGTGCGAGCAACTGTGGCTGGAGCATCATTTACGTGTCGATTGTGGTGGCAGTGGGCGTTGCGGCACTCGTGGCGCTGCTCGTATGTGTGTGGTGGTGCGTGTGCCGTCGCCAGCGCCCCTGCTGCGCCTGCTGCTGCTCGTCCCGCCGGCGCCGCTACTCGTCGTTTGACAAGCGCAATAGCGCCAAGTATGAGCGCATCGAGATGATTCCGCGCGGTGACTTTGCTGATGATCTGCTGCTAAGCGAAGACGTGTCGGATGGCGATGAGGAGGAGCTGTTTGACGAGCGCCATCTCATTGGGAAGAAGCCTAAGACAACCAAAAAGCGCAATGGGACTGCGCGACGCACCATGTAAAACTGTTTGAAAGTCGAGTTAGTGACAGAGAGTGAGAGAGAACTAAAAGAAGAGAGGGGAGAGGGAGAGAGATTTGCGGGGTTTATTCCAAAAATCATATAGTACAGAAATCGGAGAAAATATAGTAGAGTATGAAACAGAGGAAAGAGCGAGAAAGAAAGAGGTAGACCCTAATCATAGTCGTCGTCGATGTCCATCTTTTGCCGTTTGTCCGACGGCACATCTTGTAAAGCTGCAAAGAAAAAGGGAGAGGAGTAGAAAGAGTGCGTGTGAGCAGAGCGAGATAATAGATAGAGGAAGGAGGGAGAAAGGAACAAAGTGATAGAGAGAGGGAGGAGGGGGAAAGAAACAAAGTGATAGAGAGAGAGAGGGGGAGGGAGAAAGGAACAAAGTGATAGAGAGAGAGGGAGAGGGAGAAAGGAAGTGATAGACGGAAGAGAGAAAGGAACAAAGTCATAGTGAGAGGGAGGGAGGGAGAAAGGAACAAAGTGGTAGAGAGTGAGGAGGGAGAAAGAAACAAAGTGAGAGAGAGGGAGAGAAACAAAGTGATAGAGAGTGAGGAGAGAGAAAGGAACAAAGTGATAGAGAGAGAGAGAGAGAGAGACGAGGTCGAAAGGGTACCGGCGGCAGCGGCAGCCTGGACATCTTGCATCTCTCGCGACGACATGGTGTCTTTGCTGGCCTGTGCGCGGAGTGCGCGTTCGAGAGCTGCCTTGCCCAGCGACGTCACGTCCATTTGGTAGTTTTGAGCGGTCTGTGCGTAGCGATCCGGAGGGAGTCGCACGCCGTAGCGGTCGTGGATGTCGGGGAGCGGTTGTTTGTTGACAGTCTCACTGATCGCCAACAAGAGCTGCACGCATATGCGACGAAAAACAGTCGAGAACAGTTGAGACGATGGGAGAAGAAGGGAAAAAGGGGAGGCAAACCTCAGTAGACAATGTTGGAGCAAAATCTGTCATGGAACGCGACTCAATGGCCAATTCAACGTCGTCCGGATTGACCGTGGGTCTGCCAGCGTGCGCAGAATACAGTTGTGCGTCTCGGAGCACGTCCGTGAGGCGCTCTAAGGCGAGGAAGAGAGAGAGAGAGAGAGAGAGAGAGAGAGAGAGAGAGAGAGAGAGAGAGAGAGAGAGAGAGAGAGAGAGAGAGAGAGAGAGAGAGAGAGAGAGAGAGAGAGGGAGAGAGAGAGAGAGCAGATGATCAAATCGTAGTCTGTGACTGCGGTGCCGTACTGTGCGCGAATTCAAGCAGTTGGTGGACGACTCTGGGCTCGTACGAGGCCACGCCCATTTCCGCAAGGAGCTGCTCGATGGCACGCACTGTGCGCGGCACGGGGACCTGTGTACGGCGAAGGGCACGTCACGTCGTCTCAGATTCAACAGTGTCAACAACTCTTCCAACCTGTCCGTCCGAGGCACTTGGTTTTCCCATGGGTCTATAGATGGACGCTTCAAGAGGCAGGTGTACCGAAAACAAAGCTTAAAAATTAAAATATGATGAATGATTTTTGTTGTTTGATGAGTCAGAACTCAGAATAGGAATTGAGAGCTTTTTTCGTTGTTTGTCGTCGGGATGGTGCGATCGTCCACGAAGCGATCCATTGTCCAGGTGGTCGCGCTTGTTGTGGTCATTGGTCTCACGTATGAGATCACCATACGAAGTGAGTTTGTGTGTGTGAGTGTGTGTGATGTGTTTCCCCATGTCATTTTTTGGCCATCTTTGCAGACGCTCTTCCAACGGTCGCGACCAGCGACGAAGCGAACTTGTCGGCCCAAGAGCAAGTGGCACTACGTGCGCTACGGGACCGAACGCGCAAACTCGACGAACAGTGGCACGAAAGCGAAGTTTCGAGCGGGAGTGGCGACGCAGCGCCGCACCGCCATGAAGCCCTTCCGGCGGCCCTTGTCCAGAGCAGCGTCGCGCCGCCACAGACGGCGTCGGGTGCTGGCGCGGGGAAGACGATTGTCGTGCAGCCTGCTGCGGCCATCCCGCGCTACATCCAGGCGCCGGCGCCGCGACCGCGCGCCAAAGACGGCAGTCAGTTGACGCGCGAAGAAGAGGACGACCAGCGCAAGTGGCCGCGGCGCATGGTTGTAGGCATGCCTACCGTGAAGCGTGATGGCGTCTCCTATCTGCGTGACACCATGCGCCTCCTTGTGGAGCGTCTGACACGCGATCTCTGGAAAGAGGTGCTCATCATTGTGTATCCCGCAGAAATTGAAGATGCTTCATTCGCGCCCTCCATTGCAACGCAGCTTCGCGCTGACCTACCCGAGGCTTTTGAAGCGGGTCTCATTACCATGCTAATGCCCGACCCCACGCTGTACCCCACGCTTGACGGAGTCCACGACAACTTTGGCGATCCACCGCTGCGCGTCAAGTGGCGCTCAAAACAGAACATTGACTATGCTATTCTGATGGACTTTGCGACGGGCAAAGGACGCTACTACTTGCAGCTGGAGGACGACGTGGTCCCTGACGTGGGCTGGTATGACTCTGTGGTGGCGTTTATCGAGAGCCAGCGCAGCTGCTACCAACCCAAGACGCCGCAGGGCCGTCATGTCGCCGCCAAGTGTGCCCGTGAGTGGGCTATGCTGCAGGTGAGTGTGGGTGCCATTGGCTGCATTTTTCGCGACTCGGACGTGCCCAAGGTTGCGACGTTCTACCGGCTCATGTACGACGAGCAGCCTGTCGACTGGCTTAACGACAGGTTCATCCAGCTGCGCGGCCAGGACAAGCGCATTAGTCGCCAGTCATCGCTCTTCAAGCACATTGGCCTGCACTCCTCTCTCAAGGGAAAAATTCAAACAGTCGACCGCATCGATCCATCACTTCTCAAGCACACACACGACGTCCCCGCGCTCCCCGCCCCCCCTGCGCCTCCCGCAGCGCCCCTTGCGTCCCCCCATGACCCCTCTGCCGCGCACAATCCTCCTGCTACCCTCACGACCAATGTTGAGCTTCACAAGGGCGAATTGGACGATGCCTACGCGAATGATGCAGCCACTGTCTGGTACGCAACATAAAACGATAGAAAGAAACAACGTTATTAAGACATGTTGTGTTGCAGGTTGAAAAAGGTGACAACGGGCGACCATGTGACGATTCTGTTCCACGAGCAAGTGCACTCGCTCAAGTCCGTTTACATTGCGACGGGAGCGCCGTTTGCGACCTCGGACGTGCTCGAGCATGGCCTCCTCGCCGTCTCATCCGACGCCGTTTCCTTCCACGACATTCCCACCGTCTCCTCAACACCCGGTCTCTTCACCGCTACCCTCGACCCCCCCGTCTCGGGCATCCGCGCCGTCCGTCTCCGTGTCACTGCCCCGCAAGAACCCTGGCTCCTCATCCGCCAAATAGCAATTTCCGCCACTTGAGAGTTGTATAATGTATTATTAATAATTTTTTCTTGTTCCATTTCTTAATCTACATGCTGTAAAAATCATCAAGTTCGCGCCGCGACACACCCAGTGGTGTGTCGGCGACATGAGTCGCTCCTGACGCACTCCCCTCGCCCGTCTCCTTCTTTTTCTTCTTCTTCTTTATCTTCTCGCTCGTCTCGTCCACACTTCCCCCAATGCCCGTTGCTCCAGCAAACTTAAGTGTGTCTCCACTTGCCTTCTTCGACTTCTTTGGCTTCTTCACCTTTACCTCATCCAGCAGCTCCGTGGGCTCCTCCAACACACGTGTCACACTCACCGTTCCCTCCTCCTCCTTCTGCTTGCTCTTCTTGCTCTTCTTTGCCTTTGTCCCTTCCTCTTCTCTACTCTCTTTCTTGCTCTTCTTCACTTTTGTCGTCCCTCCCTCTTCCTCCGCTTCCTTCTTCTTCTTCTTCTTCTTGATCGTTTCCCCCTCATTCACCTCCGTACCCATGTCACTTGACTTTTTCTTCTTCTTCTTCGTCACCACACTCGAAGACGATGTCAACGGCGAGGAAGCGACGCCCAGACCGAAGGGGTCGGCACTGTCCATGACATCTGCACCCGCACTTGCAATCAACGGCACCAACGGCTCTTGAGTCATCATCACTTCATGTGCACTCCTTGGTGTCAAAGGTACAACATCAGCCTTCACAACTTGATTCTTCTCCTCCTCCTCCTCCTCCTCTTCATCGTCATCATCGTCGTAGTACTGGTCGACCTGAGGTGCCTCTTCACTAACTTGAGCAACCAGCGTTGCCGTTGGACCTGCTTCTACTTCATCGTCGTCCGAGTCGTCCTCAATCATGTCATCTGCTGCATCCTCACAGTCTTCGTCGCCTTGCAACACCAACGCATTTACCTTTTCGTCATTATCATCGCCCGAGGGTGAGTCCAATGTGTCCTCTTCGTCACTGCAGTCGGTTTCTACAACGCGCCGCGCATCAATCACAACTGGCGCCGCTTTGGGCGGTGCAGCAATCACAGATACAGGAACAACAGAGACGGGAGCCTCTTCATCGTCGTCGTCATCATCATTGTTGTCATAGTCATCGGCCTCCACTGCGTCGTCATCGGCCATCATCATCGGATTCACCGCATCGGTCTTGCCGTCGTCGTCGTCGTCGTCATCATCATCATCATCGTCACTCTTTCCATACTCATCTGCCTCGATCGCATCGTCGTCGCCCATGAGAAATGGGTTACCACCTGCAGCAGCATCGTCGTCGTCGCTGTCGTTGGTGGCCGCAATGCCCGTGGGCGCATAGTCAACGTCGTCGTCGTCAGAGTCGACTCCCATCTCACCGTACACCCTGTTCGACTTCACCTTCGTTGCACTCTTCTTCGCCCGCGACAAAGCCGCGACATTGTCGTCGATGTCATCATCGTCGTCCGACGACACTCCTCCCTGACCACCTTTGACGCCCGCGTATTCTCCCTTGGTTCTCCCTCGTGTCTCCTTCACCACCGACACTTTCTTTGCCTCCTGCAAAAGTGCCGAGGACGCCGTCTCCTCCTCCTCCTCCTCCTCCTCCTCGTCATCATCCTCATCATCCTCATCATCCATCGGTACTGGTTCGTCACTAAGATCGTCTACATCTGGAGCCAGCATGGGATTGGGAGCCGCAGCGCTCTCCTCGTCACTGCTCTCATACTCAAAGTCGGCATCGCCCACGACAGCTACGCCGCCTGCAGGTCCTTCCTCGTCGTCGCTCAGCTGCGTTTCGCCCTCACGAAAGAGCGTATCTTCGTTTTTGTTTTTGACCGCCGTCTTCTTACCAAAGAGTGAACCTAAAAACCGCTTCTTCGTCGGCTCGCTCTTCTTGGTCTCTTCGCTGAAAAAGTCGTCGGCGAGACCTTCACCCGGACAAAAATCGTCAAGTTCGGCCACTCCCGTCCCCACCGCAACCGCTTCCTCTTCGGCCTCCTCTGGCTCGGGTGTCGGCGGTCGCACCTTCTTCTTCTTCTTCTTCTTTGCCGCCTCGGCCTCCTTCGCTTTCTCATCGTCTCCCTTGACACCGCTTGTCTGGGGCAACGCTCGATCGGAAGTTGCCTTGGCAGGAACACTGTCGGGTTTGGCCGGCGTGGCACTCTTCTCTCGAGTAGGAGTTGTCGTTGCAGCGGGCGTCGAGGTAGTAGTGGCAGGAGCGGCGGCGGTCGCGTTGATGGCAGGCGCGGAGGGTCCTTGTGAGGTGCGTCGCAGGCGGTCTAGATACCTAAACGAGTATTTAATCAAAACGTTCAGGTGTTGCCTGTGCGCTTACTCCTTGTGAGTGATGGCCGACATGCGCAACTCATCTTCGGTCAGTTCAATCTCTTCGGCATTGCGAGAGATGAGCTGGAGCAGCGTTTGACGCTGGAGTCTCAGAAAGGGAATGTTAAAGTACTTGTAGATCCAGCGCAGACCGTAGGCGTCCTTCATCGAAGTGTTCGCATAGCGCATGGTTTCGGGACGCGCAACACGCTGAATAAAGGCTTTGATGTCACTGTCGCTCACGACTCGACGTGCTCCATCAGAACACTTGTCAATTTTGTTGCCAAGGACTGAAAAAGAAGGGCAGATGAGTCACGACAGAAAACAACTCTTCCACCAATACACCTACTGAGGATGGGTAGAGTGGAGGGGACTTTGGGAGCTTCCTTGACCACGTACTGCCAGCTCGCTTCGTCGGTCAGATCAAAGAGAAACACAGCGCCGTGTGCGCCGCGGTACACATCAACAAAGGAGGCGTCGAGGGCGCTCACACCCGCCTTGGCCTCCGCCTCGTCCAGCTCCTTTCCCATATTGGCAATTTTCAGCTGGCCTGGCTTGGGGCGGCGCAGTGCCACGTCTACAACGTCCCACACCTCGACCTTGACAACTTCGTCGCTCGATTTGTAGCTCCATCGAATGTGCGCAATCTAGCAACGAAAAATAAAGAGGTGAAAAAAAAAAGAACGAAGAAAAATGGGCATTTTGTCACTCAAAGAAGACACAACCTACCTGAATCTCGGGGGTGGGCGAGTAGTCTTGGATGAAGGTGCCGCCCTGCAGACGGGCGAACAGCGATGTCTTGCCTGTTTCGCGAGCGCCGCGCAGAACAATCTTCATGTTGAAATCAACCCCGCGCCCAAACTACGCAGGGGGTGGTGAGGAAGGCAGACGGGGCGAGAGGGCCGTCGGGAGACGGCATGCAGCGGGCGGGGGGAGTGGGGCTACCTTGCGTTGCAGGTCGCCAACGGTACTTTTGTTGGCCGGCGATGCTCCACCATTGGACGAAGACGGGCCCCCGCTGGCGTGCCCTGCGGCCCCTGGATGCCCGGGGCGACCTTGCTCGTTGCCCATTAAAAGAAATTTAAAAGAGTTATTTCACGTATTACTGAGAAAGAAAATCGATCACTCACTCACTCAAAGTCAAATTCGTGAAAGTGAGTTAGTGCATATTGCAACTCTTTTTATCCAGACATTGCAACGGACGCATAAAGACATTTATCTAAGAACCTTTGCATCGACAAAATCACTTGGAATCGCCAGCGATGCACTCGCTTCTTTTTACGATTGCCTTGACGACCGTTGCCGTCTGTATGGGTTCTCTCCCCGCATATGCGGCCAGGAGCACCTTCGGAACTGTCGATACGGTTGCTGGCGTTGGCATACCCTTCTACAACGGCGACAATATCCTCGCAACGTCCGCTGGGTACGATGGAATGTATTTTTTTCCCTTTCATTCTCTAAAATTCTTTTGAATTTCGCGCCTTACAGTCTCGAGCAACCATACACAGTCGCGATGGCGCCGGGTGCGCAAGCGTTTTACATATCAGAGAGGAGCGGCTCTCGCGTTCGACGCGTCGATAGTGCTTCGGGTTTGATCACCACGGTTCTCGCAAGTGGCACAGTCATCTCGCCGACCGGTCTGGCGGTCCGCGGCACCTCCGCCGAGCACGAACTCTTTTTCGCTGATCAGACGCTGCGAAGTATCCATGTTTGGAACAGCAACAGCCTCGCAATCGGATCTGTTGTGACTACGAGCAGTGGGAGTCTGGTGAGTCCACAAAGTCTCGCTCTCCATCCACTCAACCAAACGACGCTCTACGTGGCCGATGGCGGTTCGCACAAGGTAGCCATCCCAATCACAATCCAATGTCAGTCAATTCTCCCTTCCATTCTTCTCTTTTCTCAACTTACATTCCATACAATGCGACCTGCGTCAATTTGCAAAACGCAGGGAGACTGATTGGGTTTGTTGCAGATCTTTGCTGTGAACACAGACAGCGGGACACTTGAAACGATCGCGGGGACAGGAGCATTTGGTTACGGTATTGACGGTGTCACAGCCACCAGTTCAGCACTAGCAGCACCAAGAGGGCTGGCGATAGACGCAACCGGATCCTTGATGTACCTTTCCGACGAGAGCCACAGAGTTAGGCAGATAGATCTGGCGACTGGTATTATCATAACCATCGCTGGCCAAGCGGGGATAGCCGGCTACAACGGCGACAACATCACCGCAACCGGAGCCACCCTGAACTCTCCAGCAGGCATAGCCAGAGACGGATTGGGTCAAATTGCCATTGCGGACTTTGGAAATTTCAGGGTGAGGTTTATCTCCACAGATGGGCTGATCCGAACTGTCATGGGAAACGGAGGATTTGCGGTACAATCCGGCTTTGGAGACGGTGGACCTGCAACGGACGCACAGGTTCGACTTGTCGGAGACGTTCAGTTCGAAAACGAGATATCAGGCGACATTCTTGTAACAGACATATCAGACGCGAGAATACGAAGGATAAAGAAAGTGTGTGGAACTGGCTACGAAGGACCCGTGTGTTCCACAGACACGGACGAGTGCGGGTCGAGTCCGTGCAGCAACGGCGCCAGCTGTGTCGACACGATCGACGGGTATGTGTGTCAGTGTGCATCTGGCTACACCGGCGTGCTGTGCGAGACAGACGTCGACGAGTGTGCCTCAAGTCCATGTTTGAATGGTGCAACGTGTGTTGACGCAGTGGACGGCTACACGTGCGAGTGTGCGTCTGGATGGCACGGCGTGCACTGTGAGACGGACACGGACGAGTGCGGGTCGAGTCCGTGCAGCAACGGCGCCAGCTGTGTCGACACGATCGACGGGTATGTGTGTCAGTGTGCATTTGGCTACACCGGCGTGCTGTGCGAGACAGACGTCGACGAGTGTGCCTCAAGTCCATGTTTGAATGGTGCAACGTGTGTTGACGCAGTGGCCGGCTACACGTGCGAGTGTGCGTCTGGATGGCACGGCGTGCACTGTGAGACGGACACGGACGAGTGCGGGTCGAGTCCGTGCAGCAACGGCGCCAGCTGTGTCGACACGATCGACGGGTATGTGTGTCAATGTGC
>CALSCP010000376.1:40411-55301 GCA_943704425.1 Ministeria vibrans ATCC 50519 | reverse complement strand
CCCCCCCCCCCCTCCGGCCTTGCTTTTACACCCTCTTTCTTCTCGTAGGTTGTTGCGTCGACGAGCACTCTGAGTCTGAACAACCAGAACGCCAACTATGTCGCGTTCCCTTTCCCGACTCCTTTCTCGGCCACACCCTCTATCATTGGTCAGATTCAAAGTTCCAACTCGCCTGCCTTCGTGCACCCGCGTATTGGTGCGTCGACGTCGGCGACGCAGATTCAGTGGAGTCTCGAGTTGTCGCATGTCAAGAAGAATGCCCGGACGTCCCATCCGGCCGAAGAGGTTGGCTACATTGCCATCGATACGGGCACTTTTTACCGCGGCGAGGCGGCCATTTCACCGGACACGGTGACACACTCATGGTACACGGTCACGTTCGCACAAGGACCCTACAGCTCGAATCCGTCCGTGCTGTCACAGCTGTTCAGGCACGACGGTGGAGACTCCTCCGACATGCAAGGCTCGGCTCTGACGCCCAGCACGGTGCGTTGGCGTGTCGAAGAGGATTTCACGGTGAATTCGGGCTCGGGTTCACACACCTCGGAAGTCATTGCCTGGATGGTCTTTAATCCCGACTACGACTACTTCGAGACGCTCGGCAACTGCAGCACGGGTTCATACGAGCCTGTGGGTGCCGCTGCCGACGATCTCAACTGCACCGCGTGCACCCCCATTTCCCACTGTGACCAGGCCAACACTGACTGTACCAACAACAGTGACCAAAAGTGCTCTGCCTGCGAAATTGAGTATGTGGGCGAACTGTGTGCCACCTGTGCCACCGGTTTCGCCGTAAACGTCACGACTGGCGATTGCGACGATATTGACGACTGCATTGGCGTCGTATGTGGCAACGGCGGCACCTGCAACAACATGTACGGACCGGGCTTCACCTGTAGTTGTGCGACGGGCTATGCGGGCGACAACTGCACCATTACCTGTGGAATTGACGTGCAAAACTGCACCCGCTGCCACACCGACGATTCTCTTACGGTCATCTGTGACCTGTGCGCCGACCCGCTCTTTATTGGCGTCAACGGCACGACGTGCGTCTCGTCTTGCTCCACCTCCCAGTACGCATCCAATTCGACGCTCGATGGCGGTGCGACCCTTGTGCAGTCATGCCACACCGTTCCGTCTCTCGCCGGCGACCTCTGCGTCGACTTCACCAACTGCCACGACTGCAACACCAACCTGGCACTGCCCAACTGCGGCTGGTGCGAAAACATGCCGGGCATTGGACCCACCTGTGTCAGCGAGGTCAATGGCCTGGCTCACTGCTCCGACGGCGGCGGCTCCTTCGTCTACTTCCAGTCGGCCATTGTCTCACAGGAGACACAGCCCCTCTTGGGCGCCCTCGACAATCAAATTTCGCCCGAGTCGTTGCATGCGCTGTTACGTCCCGGCCAGGATCTCGACATTACTATCACCGTGCAACTGTCCGAACGCCCGCCTCTCGACCTCTACCTCGTCATGGACCTGTCGGCCTCCTTTGCCAACGATCTCGCTAACATGGTTAACATTGCCAAGCAGTTTCCGACCACCATGGGCGCCATTTCAGACGACTGGCGCGTCGGCTTTGGCGGCTTTGTCGAGAAACATCTCGACCCATTTACAACACGCCCCTACACCAGCCAGCCCAACTACTCGTTCCAACACGTCGTCACGCTCACCAACGACACCGACTACTACTCGGCGCAGCTCGACCTCCAGTCGACGCTCGGCAACAACCATCACTCCGAGGCGGCGACCGACGCTCTCGCGCAGTCCATTGCGTGTACCGACGAGCTTGGCTGGCGCAACACGTCGCGCAAGCTGCTCTTCTTCGCGTCGGACGCCGATTACGACCTCGGTGGTGAGGGTCCCATCATTGGCCTCACCGAGCCCTACGACGGCCGTTGCCACCTGGCGCTTAACCAGCCCGACCCCATTTACTACCCAGGTGGTGCCTACTCCAACAATAAGCTGTATTACGAGGACACGCGCACGCGCGACTATCCTTCCGCCGGCATCCTCAAGAACATGATGGAGGAGCGTTCCATGGTGCCTATTCTCGCCATCACCACCAGTTCGGGCTCGACCACCTACAATGCGTATGTGCAGCTCCTCGCAAAGTGGGGCTTTGGCAAGTTTGGCTTTCTCTCGTCTGACTCGTCCAACATTCTGGCACTCATCGAGACGGCTTACCAAGAGATTCAGGCGCAAGTGCGTCTCTACACCTTTGCCAATGGCAACCAGCGATTTGTCAAGGAGATCACCCGACCCGGCTTTGTCGACGCCCCCGCTGTGGGTCTGCCCGAGGCAATCTACAACGACGTACAGGCCGCGGACCAGCTTGTGTTCACCGTGACCTTGGGCGCCGACACCTTTGAAAATGTCACCAATGTGCCCGTTTCGGTGCGCATTGAGGGAATCGACGAGTTTATCGACCTGACCGTCTCGGTGGCGTTTGACTGTCATGGACAGTGTACGTTGCCGGCGAACCCAGGATGCTCCAACGGCTACTGGTCGTGCGGCCAGTGCCACTGCGACGAAGGATTCACCGGCACGCTGTGTCAGTGCTCGGGTGATGGCGGTGGCGAGGACACGTCGTGTCCATACTGGCAGGGCAAGCTGTGCAACAACCGTGGCTCGTGTGATTGCGGTCAGTGCTCGTGCAACCAGGCCGACCCGGAGAATGGCATCCAGTTTGGTTACAGTGGCGCCGCGTGCGAGTGTGTCAACAGCTGCCGCAAGTACAACGGCATCCAGTGCAACGCACCCTTTGGCACATGTTCGTGCGGTGCGTGTGTGTGTGCTGCCGGCTGGACCGGTGACGTGTGCGACTGTAACACGGCCGCCGACTCGTGCGCCATTCAGGGTGAGGCCCTTCTCTGCTCGGGCCACGGTGTGTGCGGCAACTGCGGTGTGTGTGTTTGTGAGGATGGTTACGAGGGCGAGCGCTGCGCGACCAACCTCAATGTACCGGACCAACCGCCTAACCCGTGCGAGGTGCTCACCAGCTGTGACGACTGCATGAGCGTCAACTACACGACGTTTGTTGCCAACTTTACGAACACGGGTGGTGACGCGTGCAACTGGTGTGCGTCTACGGGCGCATGTATGGTCAACAGCGTTGATCAGTTGGCTGCGTGTCCCATCTTTGTCAACACCACTGCCGAGGACTGTGTGTCGACGACGGCCGGCTCAGCGGTGCCTACGGGCCCCGTTGTTGGCGGTGTTCTTGGTGGCTTCATTGGTCTTACTGCTCTCTGTGTGCTCCTCTACAAACTCATTACGGGCGCTGCGGACAAACGCGAGTGGTCTAAGTTTGAGGCGGAACGCGAGAAGAGTCGCTGGAAGGCTCAAAACAATCGTAAGTGCTTTGATTGATTGTTTTGGTTTTGTTCTTGTTTCTGATTTTTTTTTTCCTTTTTCATCCACTCTTGCAGCTCTGTATCAATCGTCCGTCAAGGAGTTCAATAATCCGATCTACGGTGCGTCTGTCAACGAACGTGCGTCAATGAGGATTTGAGCGAGAGTGTTGAGAGAACGAATCGGAAGAGCAAGTGAGCGAGAGAGAAGTGTGTGTGTGTGTGTGAGCGATATCTGTGTTTATTTTACAATACAAAAGAACATTATACTAACCACTACAAAGTAAATTAAGCGTGGACAGTCAGAAAGAAAGTGATATCAAAATTATCAATTGTATTGTACTTTAAACTTTCTTTTTTTTACGTTTAAGCTTTTTTTCTTCTTATTATCGTCTCATTGATCATGAGTGCTATCGCCATATCTGGAGGCGGCATTGCTGGCTTAACGCTGGCACTTGCACTGCGACGGATTGGAGTGAGTTCGTGTGTGATTGAGCAAGGTACGCCACTCACACACACTGTCGCGCCTCATCCGCCTCCTTGCCAGCACCGCGCTTCAGGGCGGACGTCGGGACGGGCATGGGGCTGTGGGGCCCAGCCATCCTGGGCCTCCGGTCAGTGGGTGTTGACGTTGTCGGCGAGCGAATGTCGTGTGCCAGTACGCAGACGAGAGACACACACTCGCCATCCTCCTCCAACACTGTTTGTCTTCTTTTGTGTGCTGTTGTTGCTCAGGCTACCGCCGCGGCGTCGACGATCGCATTCTGGCGGCACCCTCACCGACCCCGCGGATGCCTCTGACGGAGTGCCGGACGCTGTCACGGGCGCATTTGCACGCGCAGATTCTCAGCGAGATCGCAGCGCAGTCAGTCAATGTTGACATTCCGCGTGTGTCGTCGCTCGACCACCCCGACGCCATCAACGCCTTCTATGACCATTTTACCGAGCCAAAAGCTTGCTTTCGCCACAAGAATGGCGCGGACATTGTTCTACGGCTCAACAGTCGCATCGACAACATTGGCTTGGCAGCCAACCTGACCTCCATTCAGATCTCCATCGACCAGTCCGACACGCCTCTCCTGTTTCGCGGCCTTGTCGGTGCCGATGGTACGTCTTTGTGATAATTCTACCTGCAAATGTGTGTACCTTACTCACACATCGTATTGTCGTTGGTCGACAGGCGTTCACTCTATCACACGCGCTACGCTTCTTCCCGACAAGGCAAAGCCCCATCGCGAGTCGTACACATACTTTCGGGCCATCACCTCCACCGCATCCCTCGATCTCAATCAACCCTTACAACCCTTTGAGGCGTTTGCGCCGCATTCGCGCTTTGCCGTTGTGCCCATGACGCACGGGCGCGTCTTCTGGTTCGCCTCCGTCTCGGGCGATCACGACGCCCTCCACGAGCAGTTCAACGAGGCAACAGCAGCCCAGCGCGTCCCTGCGTTTCTTCTCGACGACCTTGGTCTACAGTCGCGCTTTCCCACGGGTCTCCTTGCATCACTGGTGCACTCGACTGCTCCCGAGTCCATTTTGTGCACTCCCATCGACACAGTCGCACCCATCTTTCCCCATGAGCTCGAGGGTGCGCGCGTTGCCGCTTCTCAGCACGAGCCAGGCCGCGACAATCCACCGCTGGTAGTGACACTTATCGGCGACGCCATGCACGCCATTCCTCCCAACCTGGCCTCCGGCGCATGCCTGGCAATCGAAGACGCCCTCTCGCTGGCCGAGCACATCCGTGCCGATCATCTCATGGGTGACGGTTCGCTCGTCGACGCCCTCGCCGCGCACGAGACGAGTCGCGTCCTGCGCACGCGCCTTGTCCGCTCTGCCACGCACCTTGTCTCCTCCGTCGGCCAGCTTGCCTCCCCGACCCTCTGCACCCTCCGCGACGCCTCCATTCTCGCCGTCCCTGCACCCCTTCGTCGCTCTCTTTTTGACCTTCTTCATCGTCTTCTTCTCGGCTGGCACTACGTTCCCCCTGTCTTGGCCCTTGTCCGCCACAATGTCTGTCTCTACGAGCGGATACTGGGCGTCCGCGTTTTCTCGCAGCTCTCGCCTGACATGAAACGCTTCCACCGTCTCGGAAACAAGGTTAGCACCAACCTCAGAGGATCCGTGCGCCTGCGCAACTCCCTGACGCCTTTTGGACGCTTTGTTGTGCGCTTCCTTACTCCACTGCCCATTACTCTTCCCGACGAGCACGAGCACACGCGCGTCTTTATGGCTTCCGTCAAGCTCAGATCGTTTGGGTGGAAGTCGCGCATCCATGAAGTGTGGATACGAGGGTTCGAAGGAATACCAAAGATGTTTAGTATGCAACCAAAACAAACACGTCACTGACTGTGTGCTGTACATGTATGTGTGTGTGTGTGTGTGTGTGTGTGTGACACTGTGATATGTAGAGACGTCACAAGAGATGCGGGAAAACCGGCTTGAGGAGCACTCGGGATTGTTGAGTTTCCAGTTTGAACTCGTGCCTGTGTATGCGAATGAGACAGAGACAGAGGGTGCGCCGGAGAGTGGTGAAGCACAAGTGCCGGAGCCAAAGCTCATTGGGTTTGATCATGTGCTCCGTTACGTCTCTGTGATGCGGGGGTTGCCGCTGATACCGCGTGTGTTGTGGCCGCAAGTGTCAGCGAAGACGCGTATGCGCCCACCGCAGGCCACGACGGATGGAGAGTGTGCGGGTGAGGATGAGGAGGCGCTCCACGGACCTGGATGGGCCTTCAAGATTACGGTGCGCAGTCCTGAGGTTGTGCGAGGCCTTCTGGGCGATGTCATGTGTGAATACGAGGGAGTAGTCGACCGTGTTGGTGAAGTTGGTCAGATTCTTCGCGTCGATTGATGTAATATTTACAACTATTAGTGTACAAAGGACAATAAACACACAAACAACAGAGTAAATGTCATACGTTTTTTTCTTTTGCTGTTGTCAGTCGTCAGTCGACACTTGACACTCGTCAGTTTGATCAGTAAATATAATAAATAAATCATCAGTTGGGGCTATGGTGTAGCGTTATGAGAAGTTCAAGATTAGTGATAGAATTTTTTAAGTCAAGTTAACTCATAAGACATAATTATTGATAATTCATTCTTTCTCTTACTTTTCCACAATGGCTCCTGGTGCGTTTTTCGATGCGCTGCATACCATTGCTCTGCTGACCGTGCAACTGCTGCTGACGGCCATCTGTCTCGTGTGTAAGTTTTGCGAAACAGCCGAAACAACTTACCATTGTCATTCTCGCCAGTGTCGCCGATTCTGATCGCCGTGGAGCGCCTCAAGGCCGGTCGACGCAAGGCCTTCAAGTCTATTCTCATCACGGGCGGAAACAGTGGGCTTGGTGAGGCAATGGCGTTGCAATTTGCAAAGGAGGGCGTCCGTCTCGTTCTGACGGCGCGCAACGAAAGTCGCCTCGAACAGGTCGCCGCCGAGTGCTCCAAGCGCGGCGCCGTCGTCGAAGTGGTTGCTGTTGACGTGGTCGACCAAGAGAGTACAAAGCAGAAGGAGAGCGGCGAGTGTTTGTGTGTTGAGTGAGTGCTAACATGTGTCATCGTGTGTGTGTGTGTGTGTGTATGTGTGTGTGTGTGTGTGTGTTGTGTCTGTGCAGAGATGGAGGAGGTCATTCTGAGTGCTGACAAGAAGCAGCCGCTGGATTTGGTCATTGCCAATGCCGGTGTTGCTTCACCCAGTGGCACTCAGACTCAAGTCGAGTACAAGTAAGGTGTTCCCTGTTGTCTCATTTGAAGGTGTCTTGACCGTTTTCTTGTCTGTCTCTCTCTCTGTGTGTACGTAGCACTCGCCCGACCATGGACATCAACGTAGGTGGGGTGTGGAACACACTGTTTCCCATCATTTCCCGCATGCGTGCGCGCAAACACGGACAAGTGTGCATCATGTCGAGTCTTGCCGGTTTCTCTGCCCTTCCGGGCGCAACCGAATACGCCACGTCCAAGGTATGCAAGTGGCGAACTACACAGCCCATAATTATATTCATATTACAATTTTATAGTTTGCCGTGCGTGTGTTTGGCGAATGCGTTCGTCCATTGCTGCGTGCGGATAACGTTGGAGTAAGCACACACACGCCGAATACGCAGCACACTCTTTTCTATTTTGTTTCTTTCTCTCTTCTCTCTCTCACTTTGTTTCTCTCTTTCTACCATGTTCGACCTTTTTCTATTTTTCTATTTGATAGATGACTGTGATCTGTCCGGGATATGTGCGTTCTCGCCTCACATGTGGCCCTGAGATGAAGAAACCAAAGGTAGTTTTGTGCTGTATTGTTTATTATTATTATTATTATTATTATTATTATTATTATTATTATTATTATTATTATTATTATTACTATTCTTCTTCTTATTATTATTATTATTCTTATTCTATTATTATTATTATTCTTATTCTATTATTATTATTATTATTAGTATTATTATTATTATTATTATTGTTATTATTATTATTATTATTATTATTATTATTATTATTATTATTATTATTTATTTATTTATTTATTTATTATTCTTTTGTATTGTACTCTCTGACGCTGATTGATGGGGTTGTGTGTCTTCTCCTGTAGTTCTCTATGCCGTTTTTCATGGAAGCCGATGAGGCTGCGCGCATTATGATTGATGGTATACTATTATTATTGATGATGCTCGTATTCGTTTTTTTTACACACATTGTTTGCTTATTTGTAGGTCTTGAGCGTAATGTCGGTGAGATCATTTACCCGGTCCCGACGAGTATTCTCTCTCAGGCGCTCAATACGTACGACTTGTTACTCTCCTCTGTTTGGGCTTGATTAATAATTGTGCGCTTTGTCGTTTTGTTTTTGTTGTTTTAGCCTTCCTTATGTGATTCGGGAGTTGATTGCAGGCACTATGGTGAATAAGAAGCTGGTCAAGCGCATGCTGAAGACGGAGGAGGAGACTTGATTTACCTTCGTTAAGTTGTTCGTGAAAAGAATTACAGATCAGATGTGATTGAGGAGCAAAATGGCAATGGGAGAGACGTATTCGACGAAGGGTGATTCAAGTGGGGTTGGTAGAAATGCCCGCTAGTTGGTCGGGCTGTAATCGAGTTGTGATCCAGATCGCAAATGAAGTGAGCGGAACCCACACAAGTCGAGACCATGATCAATGGTTCGCCAGCCATAGATTGGGTTGGGCCAAGTACTAAGTCGTAGTTACTAGTTATTTTGGTTAGCAGGTTGTCGCGAGACAAGATCACCTCCATCAATCAATGAGGCACTGATTGATTAGCATTATTTAACATACATTTTCATATTCTCTCGTTGCAAATGAAAGTGCTCATTTTCGCCATTTCCGCTGTGCTCTCGTGCGCAAGCGCGTTTTCGTTCTCCAAGTCATTTGGAGATCACATGGTTCTTCAGGCTAAGCCGGCGCAGGCCTCTGTGTGGGGCTTCTCTTCGCCCAATTCCAAAATTGAAGTGGCGTTAACGTAATAGACAAGAACAAGCGGGGATGTATGTCACCGTCTCCTGGCCATGGTGTAGGGGCTATCCGACACAGAGCACGGCCACGGGACCGGACGGGGTCTGGCAGGTGCTGCTGCCGGCGGTTACGGCCAGTGCGGCGCCGTACAATCTCTTTGCGAACAACGGCTCAACGACACTCGCGCTGATGGACGTTCTGTTTGGCGATGTCTTTGTGTGCGGTACGAGCAGTGTTCCACGCCGCCGCCACGGCTTGTCTAACCCCACCAATGTGCCTGTGTGTGTGTGTGTGTGTGTGTGTGTGTGTGTGTGTGTGTGTGTGTGTGTGTGTGTGTGTTTGTGTGTGTGTGTGTGAGTGTGTGTGTGTGTGTGTGTGTGTGTGTGTGTGTGTGTGTGTGTGTGTGTGTGTGTGTGTGTGTGTGTGTGTGTGTGTGTGTGTATGTATGTATGTATGTATGTATGTCACAGGCGGCCAGAGCAACATGCAGTTCACCGTGTCAATGGCTTTCAATGCGACGCAAGAGATTGCTGCGGCTGACGACTTTCCGCTCATCCGCCTCTTTACGCCCGCCATGGTCCAGTCCGACACTCCGCTCGTGGACTTCTCGAGCATTGAGCAAGACTGGGCTGTGGCCTCCAACGTGTCGGTTGGCGGTGCGCAGTGGACGCACTTTAGTGCTGTGTGCTGGTTCTATGGACGCGACTTGTTTCTCTCGCGAGGCACACCCGTTGGACTCATTGCTTCCAACTGGGGCGGTATGGCGATATATCAATTAGACGATGTAGACTCAAGGGCAGTGGAAATATGTTTATGTGTATCATTGGAAAATTGTGTGTGTGTGTGTGTGTGTGGCAACTTCTCTTGTTGTCGCTTCTTTGCCTCTAAAACTTTGTCTAGTGGCCTTCTGAATTCTGTCGCTTTTCTATGCATGTCTTCATCTATGTCTTTCTTTCTTATCACCGGCTTTCCGTTTGACGTAGGCACTCCTGTTGAGGCGTGGTCATCACCCGACGCGCTTTCTAAGTGTGCCTCCTCCACTGAGACGGCCACTCGTGTTGAAGGGCCTCAAGGAAACTCTGTGCTTTGGAATGCCATGATCTTCCCCATGCTGCGTCTCTCTCTGCGCGGAGCCATCTGGTAAGAGTTGTTCACAATCGAAGTCAGCAGCTCTTAGCCACAATATCTTTGTTTTTATTAAAGGTACCAAGGCGAGAGCGATGCGAATGCGGCGGAGGCTACGCACTATGCATGTCGATTCCCCGCCATGATTGCCGACTGGCGTGTCAAGTTTCATACGGGTTCACTGGCGCAGACGGACGCGACCTTTCCCTTTGGATATGTGCTGCTGTCGACGTATCAGGACTCTAATGGCACTCAGGTGGGGTTCTATCCGATTGTGCGTTGGGGCCAGAGTGCCAATGTGGGCAGTGTGCCAAATTCACTTCTGCCACGCGTGTTCATGGCCAACGCACTCGATTTGGGCGATCCTCAGTCGCCATTTGGCGACATTCATCCGCGATACAAGCAGCAGGTGGGCGCGCGATTGGCACAGGCGGCACTCAACGTCGTATACGGCGACAGTAGTGTGTACTGGCAAGGGCCCTACGTGCAGAGTGTGACGCTGAGTGGTACACAGGCGACTGTACATGTAAACAATGCGGGCGCCAAGGGTGTCGTGCAGAACACAAAGACGGCCAGTGCGGCATTTGAAGTGTGCTCGGGTAGCCTGTGCTCGTCGGCGGACGGAGGTGCCTGGTCTGCAGCCCCCATGACGTCCGTCTCCGGTGCGTCCATTGTGCTCTCGCCTGTGCCCTCCACCACCACACATGTGCGCTATCTGTGGCGTCAGGCCCCCTGCGACCCAGACCTGGGGCCGTTCAACTGTCCCGTCTATGCGAGTGCTGAGCAGTTGCCAATGGTGCCCTTTTTTGCGCCTGTCTCGAATTAGCGATAAAGCGAACGAAAATGAGAAATGAATGAAACGGTTGCTGTTGACTTTTCATTTTACTCGTAAATGCGAGTCTCGTAAAACTCGTGTATAGATTCGAATTGAATGACACACAATAGTAGAGAGAGCCAGGATTATTATGTACAGCGAGTGTCGCGTCTGAAGGTTAGTCTCGGGAACGCATTCCACGAATGGCAATCAGTAGGAGAAGGGATTCCCACGCAAGCGACGTAACAAAGCCCATCCACACACTGAAATGACCCATTCCCCAACCTCTAAAATGGGAAGTATCAGTGAGGAGAGAGAGAGAGAGAGAGAGAGAGAGAGAGAGAGAGAGAGAGAGAGAGAGAGAGAGAGAGAGAGAGAGAGAGAGAGAGAGAGAGAGAGAGAGAGAGAGAGAAACAAAGTGATAGATATATACATATAAAGTGATAGAGAGAGAGAGAGATAAAGTGATAGAGAAAGAGAGAGATACAGAGAGAAAAAGAAAAAATACAAGAGAAAAACACAAAACGATAGAACGAGAGAGAGAAATACAGACAGAAAGAGAGACATACCGACCGAAAATGGAACGCATTGCCTCGGAACACCATGTAGTCGGGAGAATGTAGCTGATATACATGAGTGCCTTCGGCATTGCCTACGACACATACACACAGATACGCAATAGAGGGAAGCGCATTAATAATTAAAGGCGGGAATTGTGTGAGTGAGGTTGTTTACTTCAATCGGCCAAATGATTCCACTGAGGAGCATGACAGGATAGAAAGAGCCCAAGGCAATTTGAATGGCCGCTGTCTCGTCGTGAGCAAACCCCGAAATGACCAGCCCGTATGTCATGCCCAAAAGACCAATGAGCAGCGTGAGCAGAAGAGACAGTGCTAGTGAGCCGTGATTAGGAACTTTGAACTGAGGAGGAGGAGTAGGAAGGGTTATGAGAAAGAGAAAGATGATTAGATTGTGGTGGGAAGCGTCACGTACGACGTAGAGAGCAAAGAAGAGCAAAAGACCCATTTGAATGAGAAGAATCACTGTCTGAGTGAGAACATGACTGATGAGCACTTCGAGGGGAGTTACACCTAGACGAGCCAGAAACGGAAGGGAATTCAATATACATAAAATAAAAGTATAATATATATATATATATATATATTTGTGTGTGTGACTAACCAGCAGCCCATGTGCGATCAAGCATTCCTTCTCTGCGCTCAATGACAAAGATGAGAGCAGTAAGACCAATGGACATGGCAAACCCAATCGACACAATCATGCCAGGCGCAATAAAGTCAGTGAAGGAGGGGTTGGGAGAACCGTAAATAGGTGGGAGGATCACAATGGGCGACACGCTATCCGTTTGCAGCAGCGCCTTCAACAGTGACTAAATTGAGAGACAGAATTAAATTATTAGAAATAAAGAGAGACAGAAAAATATGACAAAAAAAAAACAACCGTGGAAGAGATGCGATGCACAAAATAATGCATTGCACTTTGCTTGGCTATCAATGTTTGCTAACCTGGTATGCTTTGATGATCTGTTGATAAATGGTCACTGTGATCTGCTCGTTTGTGTTGTCCATTGCCACATAGATCTACGGACAACATTGTGTGAAACCAGGTGGGTTGGTGGAAGGCATACGGATGATCCATTGATGATTGATTGAGTCGTATTTTCAGGGTTTTCTCCTCGGAGAATCAGATCCACAGTGAAATTGTGCGGAATTTCAATGGTCGCCCAACAATTCCCTATCAAAAAATGTGAAAAAGGGATTCATAATTATTATAAGAATGAAACTAATGCAACTCAATGGGAATGCGTAACGCGTCAGACCTTGTTTGACACACTGTGTGGCAGAGAGTGTGTTGTCAAAGGGCACTTGATGGATAATGCTAGTGTCAAGAAACGAGAGATACTCTGTTCCCAAATTCAATCCAAATTCTCCTCCTAAGCCAGACGAGTCATATCAGCGAATGAAAATTAAAAATATGGTTACATAAATAACGAACCATTGTCAAAATTTGTCACTGCAACGTTGAGATTTTGAGGGTTGTTCCCGACTGCAAGACAAAACAGAACCATTTGAATGGACGGCAAAAGGAACTGAAACAAAAGAAATCCAATGTTGCGTCTGAAAAAGTAAAAAAAAAAGATTAACGAACAAGGATAAAAAGTGCAAAAAGGTCGGACCTCATTCGGAGATAGTTCTTATACGTGAGTCCCCCCATGATTCGTGCTTTGGGCGCACGAGATCTACACATAAGAGAGTCAGTGCTTGTAGTCTTATCATTGTTGTTGTGGCTGATGTGTCTCAGCATTGTACCCAAATCGTTTTCCGCGCAATTTGGGCTTTGTGTAAATTTCTTTGTCGATTTCGGTCACTTGCGCTTCCTCATTTTCACCCAGTTGGTCCTGTTTCAGTTGTGACTCAGTAACAGAGTCCAAAGGGGCAACGCCACATAGCTCAAGGAACACCTTTTGAAGAGCATCAATGGTTAGGGTTGGGGTTAGCGTTCGGTTTAGTACCTCTTCAAGTGTCGCTTTGCCGTGTTTGGCCAAAATTCCTTCGGGCTCTCCTTCCTCCAACAGCCGTCCATGCCGCATCATCCCGACAAAGTCAGCCTGTCAGCCACATCGGACCAATGGCGTTTTAATAGAGAAAATGACGTTATGTCGGCACAATTTGTTTACCTGTCGCGCCTCTTCAATGTAGTGTGTGGTGATGATGACAGAAGTGCCATGCTCGTTGGACATCTGTCGCAGATGCGACCAGATACGCGCTCGAAGCACTGGATCAACGCCCACTGTGGGCTCATCGCAAATGAGCAGTTGCGGGCGATGAAGAAGTGCGAGTGCGAACGACACACGACGTTGCTGACCGCCACTCAGCGTCGAAATGAGCTGATCTGCCTGCGGCGTCAGGTCCAGAAGCGATAGAAGGAATTCGGTGCGCGCTGTGGCGTCAATTTTGGGCATTCCATTCAGTTTGGCAAAGTACGACATCATTTCTAAGGCAGGCGAGAGATCAACACACACAATGAATCGTTTCCGTCCGTTCGCGTACCCGTCGCGGTGAACTCAGGATAGAGCGCCACTTCCTGCGGCATAAACCCAAGAGCCGTGCCTGGGATCTCATGGCCAATCTCGCCGGGGACACGCCCGAGAACCTGAGAGAGAGCGAGCGAGCGGAGAGAGAGAGACAGACAGACAGAGAGAGAGAGAGACAGAGACAGAGACAGAGAGAGAGAGAGAGAGAGAGACAGAGACAGAGACAGAGAGAGAGAGAGAGAGAGAGAGAGAGAGAGAGAGAGAGAGAGAGAGAGAGAGAGAGAGAGAGAGAGAGTGTGTGTGTGTGTGTGGGGTGTGTGTGTGTGTGTGTGTGTGTGAGTGAGTCAAAGCCCAACTGTGCGTTGTGTCCTTGTCGTACCGTCAGCGAACCACCGCCCACTTCGAGACGGCCCGTCAAACACTTGAGTAGCGTGGTTTTACCGCACCCCGATGGGCCCAGCAGACCGTAGCTATAGACAGTCGTGCGTATGCGTAAGCTGATTGTTGATCATTATTAGAGAGCGATGAAACTCACATCTTTCCGCGCGGCAACGACAGTGAGATGCCCTTGAGAACCTGCACTTTCCCATACGACCGAGTGACGCCAGTGCATGTGACTGCCGTCGCGTCGTCGTTATTGATCGCCGACAGAAGGGGTTCTCGATCCTCTTCGTTCATTTGCAAAATAAACTAAGTGTGAACGAACCGAAATTTTACTCAATGAATTGAGCATCACAGAGCAATCTTTGTCTGCTCGGCACCTATCACACCAGTCTTAAGAGTTAAGACCTGAATCCGAATCGCCTTCAAATTTCAATCCCGTTGTGTGTGTGTGTGAGTGTGTCTGTGAATCTTCACTGTACTCAATCTGAATCACTTTTTTATTGCGTTCACATGTACGACGACGAGTACGGCCACCCGGGGCCAGACGACTACTACTCGGAGTCTACTCCGATCACCCAGGACGACTCATGGACCGTGATTGAGTACGTAACGTCAAACGTTTCGTTTCGTCTTTTCCTTTTTTTTTTATATTTCTTTATCATTTCTTTATTATTTCTTTATCTTTATTTACTTG
>CALSCP010000376.1:11917-34488 GCA_943704425.1 Ministeria vibrans ATCC 50519 | reverse complement strand
TTAATTATTATTATTCTGTAACTCTTTTTTTTCATTCAACACCCACTTTCACTAGTGTGTGTAGGCGCCTGTCAAGATGGCCGAGTCGTACGATTTCCTCTTCAAATTCCTAGTGATTGGCAATGCGGGCACTGGAAAGAGTTGTCTCTTGCACCAGTTCATCGAGAGCAAGTTCAAGTCGGAGTCTTCCCATACCATTGGTACGCGACGGCTGTTTAACACAATCTGCGGGGGTCGCACACTGCCAGAGTGTCCAGGATGTTGGGAGGGGGAGCTTTTTTTTTCATTCTCAATGGAAATGACGACTTGCAACACTTGCGATAGCCTCGATAAGTCCACGCAAGGGATGCATTGTGTGGCGGCGACAGATGGGGGTTCATGGATATCGAGCAGGGGCATTCGCCTTTGGTGGTTTTGTTTTTTTTCTGGGCTGAACCTCAACCGTGGTCTTTGTGCGGCCGCGCTGGCCCTGTAGGCGTTGAGTTTGGCTCGAAGATTGTGCCCGTTGGAGGGAAATCCATCAAACTACAGGTACGGGATGGGCTTTGTGTCGAACAGCGTCTGGGTCGCGGAGAGTGTCGTGGACCATACGCGAGCGCGCACTCATCGCACCTCCCTCTCTCCTGCCCTCTCCGACGCAGATTTGGGACACTGCCGGCCAGGAGCGGTTTCGCAGTGTCACACGCAGCTACTACCGAGGTGCTGCCGGTGCGCTTCTTGTCTACGACATCTCCAGGTGAGTCTTGTTTGTGTGTGAATGTAGTTGGAATAAGTTATAATGTTTCACGGTCTTTTTGTTTTCAGTCGCGAAACATACAACGCACTCTCAAACTGGTTAATGGACGCCCGAACGCTTGCAAGTCCTGACATTGTCATTATTCTTGTGGGAAACAAGAAGGATCTTGAAGATGAGCGAGAGGTATCAGGAGCAACGGAGAGAGCGAATGATGGTACTGACTCTGCATGTGTGCCTCCACAGGTGACATTTCTCGAGGCGAGTCGGTTTGCACAGGAAAACGGTACGACTCAGAGTGGTCTTATGTGTCTAGTGGGACTGATTCATATATTATACGTCTATATTATCTCTCTATCTCCAATGATAATAATAATAATAATTATTATTATTAATTTTGTTTCTTTCTTCGTGTGTGTAGATTTGATGTTTCTGGAGACAAGGCACAACGATCTACACGAAGCACTGAGTGTCTTTTCTTTTCTCTAACTTGATTGTTTGTTTGTTTGTGTGTGTGTGTGTGTGTGTGTGTGTGTGTTTAGTGCGCTGACTGGCGAGAACGTAGAAGAGACCTTTTTGAAGTGTGCAAGATCAATTCAGACGAAAATCGAATCAGGTGTGTGACATACACCCAAGCATTCTTATTGGGTCTAATTACGATGTCTTTTTTAGGGGATTTGGATCCGGAGAAGATGGGAAGTGGAATTCAGTATGGAGACACATCACTGCGACGACTGACACGAAAGACGGACGAGGAAAAGGGATCGTGTGCCTGTTAGAGGCACAACGTGTGCAAAGAGACAGAGACAGAGAGAGGGAGAGAGACAGACAGAGAGAGAGAGGGTATTACAAATTGAATTTTGTTTGGTTGCTTGTGTCGGTGGTGCCGGTGGTGCAGTGCGTTGAATGCTATTCTTGTGTCTGTGAACAGAATAGTTACTTTTATCGTTTTCTTTCAATTTTCAGCAAGTTGGTCTAATGATTGACCAACCATGCGCGAGACCGAATTATAGTGACCCACTTTGCTTTTAAAGTGTTTGAGTGCCTTCCACTCGATGCGCCGTCATAATGATATAAGTATGTTTCAATGTATATTATGGAGGATGCGTACAAATAAATGGCTATAAGCTGATCGAGAAGACAATCGAAACCAGATCACTGCGGAGCGTCGCTTGTGTGTCCTAAACACACACACACACACACACACACCACAAAGACATAAACACACACAAGACAAAGACACACACACATACACACACACAAACAAACACATACATGAAATGCCGTGTGAGTAATATACGTTTTGACCAAAATGGCCCAAATGTGAACTTACTGCGTAGGCAAAGGATACAAACGAAGGGAATATCAACAAATCGCCACTGGAAATGGGCCGGTCACTTTCTTGGCCAGAGTCTGCAAAAGAAAAAATTAAAAGGGTTGAGTGGATGAGAGTCAAGCGAGCAACGTACGTTTGAGGGTAAGCAAAGTGGACTCGGAGGACGAGTGTACGCAATAGAGGGCTGTGAGAGAGTCTGCAAGAGAGCGATAAGAGGTTTCAGCGCGCGCTGTGTATGCGTGTGTCACTGTGTGCTTAGTATGAGCTTAGCGTGTGCTTTGTGTGTCTTTGTGGTGTGTGAAGGTACGTTTCTTTGAGTCGGGTGTGGAACGCGGGCGGTGCGAGAGAGTGGTGAAAAAGGGAAAGTGTGCACGGGAGTGTTCGCGGCTGAGCGACTCCGGATACTCCAAAAGGCTTTGTTGAAGAAAGCTCATTATCGCGCGGAATTCCTAAGGAGGGAGACGCAAGAACAGAAAACAACTCTTGAGGAGGAGGATAGTTCGGATCACTCCACCACTAACAGGTTTTGATGAGATAAAAGTTGCGCCAGAGTCAATTTGCCACTGGTGAAACTGGTCGTCCACGTCGCTGGTAAGGTCCTTTGCAAAGCTGCGGGGCACAGGGCGACAGACATAGAGCATAGAAGAGGTGAGTGAGAGTGCGTTGGGTGCGAGCGGTGGCGTCCTACGCGCGGAAGGCAGAGTGGATGGCGGAGGCCAACTCCGCGTTGGCGTCGGCCATGGTGGGCGTCGCGAGTTGTGTGTGGAGCAGATGGATGGGCCAGAGGGTCGAGAGAGGCGTGGAGTCGTGCGGGTGGACGGTGGGAAGCGGATCGTCCCAGGACAACATCTGTTGCGGATGCTCGAAGAAGAGAAGCAAGCCGATAAAGCCACAGACGCAGCCGAGGAGAAAGCCCGTGACAATAACCGCCTCGAGCTGGTAGAAGTTACCCGGTTCGCTGGACGAAGCAGAGGAGAAGGCGTGAGAGAGGTGGGACACACAATGTGCTGTGGGAGACGCACTCGTCGGTGACGTCTTCGTCTTCCTCGTCCACCAAGTAGGGCGGACGATCGTACGAAGGATGGTCGTCGGAGAAGCGTCTCAGTCGTGGGGCGGTCATGCCAGAGGGAAAAAAATTGTGTATAAAATATGGAAACCGCAGAGGTCAGAGGGATAGACCTACGGTATTCGCCTGAATTGTAAGAGGACGGGACAATAAAACGAAACAATACTCTAATCATAATGGCGCTTCTTCTCAAAACATCGCACACACGCTTTTCTCTGCAATGTTTCGAATAATGAAGGTGGTTTTTATGATGCAACAACTTAGATCTCTCTAGCGAGGAAGACAGTGCAGAACTTGTCGGGCGACTGGGCGGGGAGAGACACGACGTCGCCGTTGACGACGGTCGACGAACCAATGTTCTCGATGAAGGTGCAGCCGCTGGTGCCGCTGGAGACACTGGTGGTCAGGACGTCAACGCCGTTGAGCTTGAGGGTGTTGCTGAAGGTGGAACACGATCCGCTACACTTAGAGAAGGACTCGTTGATGCAGTAGTAGCCATTGCCGCCACCCAGCTGCTTGCACACGGCCTTGTTGTAGCCCTCTGAGCTTCCGGTGGACGAGGTGCTGAACTCAACGGGCACACCGCCAGCATCGGCGCTGCAAAAGACTTCCATGCTAAAGTGCAGAGGAAACATCATTATTAGGACAAAGGAGCAAACGAAAAGACGCCGAAGACGAGAAAAAAAAGGAAGGAGGGAAGAGACACTCGTGTGGGAGGCGGTGAGGGGACGCATGGGATGCTGAGGTCGACAAGGAAGGCACACATGGAGACACAGAGGACGTTTCGCATCCAACACAAAAAAAGTGCCCGTGCAACACCTCAATCGTCATACCGGCAGTGGGTGAAGTCAACGGCGTGGACCTGGGCCAGGGCGAGAGCCATCATCACGGTAGCAAGAAAAAGCTTCATGTCTAGAGAGAGCAACAGGGCGTATGAGGCGACACAGCGTAAAGTGCCGACAGAAAGAAAAAAAGTATTGAAATATGAGTTTGGTGGGAGAGAGCGGGCCGAACAAGACAAGAAAGGGGACAGAGGCATGCCGGCATGGCGCGTGGCCATCAGCAGGCGGCCGTGAGCCAGCGGTGGGTGGCATGAGGTGAGTGGTAGGACAAAAAACAAAAAAAAAAGTAGACAGACGGGAAGAATACGAGGGACAAGGCATGGGGCAGTGGTGGAGTGGATGGGGGTGGAGGAGTGGGGCGACAAGCGCCAGAGGGACGCGCGGGCAATGGCGCTGTGGGCACTGGGAGTGTCGTTAATGGCTAAGGGAGACCCACATTCCACATTCGCGACGCCACGCCGTGCCACGACGCCCTACGGTCGCGTGTATCTCTTTTCTATCATTTTTTGGTGTTCATACTGTGAGGCGAGATCGATAAGACGGAAGACGATGAATTGAATTGTGTTTTGTGAAATTTGAGATTTGAGAATATTCAAAAAATTGTACTCAATCAATGAACAATGGTACTGTCGCCGACGGAGGACACGTCGAAACTGCTGCGGAGCGCAAGGAGCGGCGACGGGCACGCGGGTCGCGGGTGTCGTTCCACTCGCGGACGGTGATCGCGGACGAATGGAACTCGTCGTGGCAGTGCTCACCCACCACGATCCTTGCGAGCCCATCACACGACGAATTGCGACCGCACGGCCGCGCTCGTGCTGCTGCGATGGGTGTCAATGCCTCGAGTCATTTGGCAACGCGGCTGTTTCACGACGACGCAACGCAGCGCGATTCGCATCGCAGCAACGACACACTCGAATCGACCGGCTCGTACCGCTCGACAAGCGACAACGACGACGACGACGGCGACGAGTACAGCGACTTGGACGGCTACGATGACTTTGGCGACAGCCTTGTGGGCGCGGGGCGCGGGAATGGGCAGTCACGCGACAATTTCGACCGGTGTTGGACATTGACGCGCGTTGCGCGGCTGTGCGCACCCCGCGACCCGTCTGCGCCCCACGGCTGCTCAACACGACGCCTCGTGGTCCTCGTGATCATGGCCGTGGCACTCTTTTCCGGATCGTTTGCGCTTGTCTCGCTGCATCGTCCAAGCAGCAGCCTGTGGGCAGTGGACCTTGAGCGCGAACCGACCGCCAGCAATGTCACCCGCGAATGGATTGTCTCGTCGACAGTCGCCGGTCTGGCAGTAGGATCACCTATTGCGGGTATTCTCACGGGCATTTACGGTTCACGCGTGGTCTTGGGTGGCGCACTCGTCATAGTGAGCCTGCTCACGTTTCTTTCCCCTCTGGCCGAGCGCGATCTCGCTGCGTTTCTCTGTGTCCGTGTCGTCCTGGGCACCGCTGCCTCTGCGTTCACGCCAGCCGCACACCATTTTGTTGCACAGTGGTGTCGCGCACACGAAATTAGCTCACAACTGTCGCTACTGCTGGCGATGCCCATGACAGCACTCGTAGCGTCCCTCTTTGCAACACCCGCACTTCACGCACTTCACACGGCTCTTCCATCGCTACTGCCGGCTGCGATACTTCTCGTTGCCGCTCTGGCCATCTTTATGCTGACCACTGCCCGGCCTGAAGATAACCACTGGCTGACGAACAAAGAACGCCTTCAAATCACCGGTAAATTTGCAAGGATCATTTGTGTGTTTGCAACAACTTACATCAAACTTACATCCGTCTGTGGCAGACCACCGTGCGCTTCCGTTACGATGCAAGACCATTCGCCCTACACACGTGCCCTGGCGCCGCTTTTTCACTTCCACTGCCATCCTTGCGTCCTTTGCCGGTACGGCACTCACAATTATGTTCTATCCTCATGTTGACAATAATAATAATAATAATAATAATAATAATTATTTTTAATTATTTGTAATTGGTTCCTAGCTCAAATATGCCAAACCTTCTCCTTTCTCTTGCTCCTCTACACTCTTCCCATGTACTTCGCTACATTCACGCCTAATCCGTCAGAGCACAAGGTATGATCATGAGCGAGAGAGAATTGAGGCAGAATGAAACAAACAAACAAAGAAAACACCCACACACACACACACACACACACACACACACACACACACACACACACACACACACACACACACACACACACACACACACACACACACACACACACACAAAAGCACAAAAGGAGGGCGAAACAAACAAATTGATAGAGTGAGTACGTAGATTGCGCTGTCGTCGCAAGTGCTTCCGTTGGTCTGTGCGAGCGTGAGTATGGTCTGTGCGGGACTCATTGCCGATGTGTGTGCAGTGCTGCACTGGACACGAACTGCCACACGCAAGGCCACTGTGTATGTGCACTCACGAGAGCATTATGTGTGTGTGTGTGTGTGTGTATGTGTGTTGACTGCATCGCGCATCACGTATCACGCGTGTGTCAATCGGAATGTATCTCATTCGCTCTCTTGTGTCTTTCAGGGTTGTTGGTTTGGTTATCAGTGCAGTTCTAACGGGGCTTCTCAACCAATCGAATGTGTCGCGCACTTTTAATGACGCTATGCTCTTCTCTGCACTTGCAGTCACATTTTCCTTCTTTGCTCTCTCTGGCATATCTGTACGTTCTTTCCGACATTTATTTTGCTCTAATCAACTCTTTTGTCTGTTTCAGCTCTTTTTTCAGGACATCTCCTTCCACTTTGCGCCCCACCTGTCTGCCCTCTCGATATCTTTTGCGTCTCTTCCTGCCGTTTTCATCCCGCTGGTCTTCCGTGCGCTCTACTGCGATCCTCACACCATTCCGTCGTCCCGTAGTCCTTTTGCCGAAATCTTTGTCTGCTGCGCTGCTCTTCAGGGGTTCGTTGTGCACATTTACGTCTTGGATCTTGCTTCTCACTTTCATTCTCGTAGCGTTGCCGGCGGTCTTTTTTTTCTCTTTGGTTCGTCAGAGAAGCGCATTACCCGCAGACAAGTGAGGGCCCGCTCCAAGCCAGCCCCTTCCGCTTGACCCACTTTTATTTACTTTCTGTATCTCATTTGTACAAAATATGAAAAATTGTCTTACCCATCTAAACCCTTGGCTAGAAAAGTTTAAAATTTAGTATAATAAATTAATAATTAATTTTATTCGTTGAACCCGTATCAACTCTACACTCCCTTGCCGTGTCGCCAGCCGCGCATTTGTCGCCTCCAGAATGTCAAGCAGCTGCTCGGGCCTCAAGCGGGTTCGCGACGCCACCCTGAACGGCACACGCAGCGTAACGCTCTCTCTGTGTGTAGGATCTCGCGGAATGCATTATGTCGAGTGAATGCTACATCAAACACAAAGACCGCACCATCAAGGAGTGCTTGCAGTAAGGCACACACACCTCAACGCCACTTGAACTGCCAACTTCACTCACTCATACACACACACACACTCTCTCTCTCTCTATCACTTTGTTTCTTTCCAACTTCTCTCTCTCTCTATCACTTTGTTTCTTTCTACCTCCTCTCTCTTTCTCTCTCCGCCAGCCCTCGCTACAGCAGCGAAGTGCCCGAGCGCTGCCGCTTCTTAAAGACCTTTTTTGTCGAGTGTCGTCTCAACATGGTGAGCAGGAGCAGAGAGAGAGAAGAAGAGTGAGTGCGAGCCCTAACGATGTCGTACAGATTGATGCGCGCGCGCGAATGAGAGGAAACAAGGGCTATTAGCAGCCCTCTCCCGTGCTCTGTGGAGAGCTTTCCGCCGTGTATAGTGACTGTCGGTTCCCTTGCAGGGCATCCAATGGTCCTCTTCGAATGTACAGTACAACCCACAATAATAATAAAAACCGACATAAATATTTTTTGTTACGTCTTGTATACGACGAGTAAGCTATCTGTCGTTCTCGACTACATTAATTAATTATATTAATTATAATATTATTATTTTTATTTATTATGGGTTCTTATGTTTATGCTACTATACTTAATACTAAATCGTGGGTGGTCTAGGTGATCGCTGACTCTTGATTTCTTTCTTTCTACGTGAAAGACGAGCCAATGGTGTCGCGTGGGGGGCGGTATAGCTTAGGCAGTGTCATGTACTGGAGGGCATTGAAGCCATAGCGATGGTCGCCGGTGTTTTTGAGGACGTTGTCGCGTCGAGTGCCACGCGAGCGCATGGCGTCAAGTGCCTGAGCGAACATGGTCGGCTTGAGCGAGTGCCGGTGTTGCAGAATCGATGCTTGCTCGAGCGTGACCGCCATCGACGTACGGTCCTTGGCCGACTTGCAAACGGTGACGCGTCCGCCATTCATGGCACGCGCCAGCTCTTCACTCACCGTCAGAATGGCGGTGTTCTTTGTCTTCTTGGCGTGCACTGCCGCCGTCAGTTGCGACAACAGCGACTCTATGGAGCCCTCGGCGCCGGCCGCTGCCACCTCTTCGACGCCCATGGAGTCAACAAAGCGTCGGTAGCCGGTTACATAGTTTGCCATGGCACGGTGCGATGCCAAATTGATGTTGTCTTGCATTGCCGCATCGCCACCGCCCGTCCAGTGTGCAATCGTTTGCGCCTCATTGATGCCCTGCGTAAACAGTGTCGGCACTACTCGAATAAGACGGCGCGTATCCAGGGCCGTGGCACGCGTCAGCATCAGCGAAGGAACACCCACCGTTACGATAAGATCAGCTCGACCGCCACTCAGCCACACACTCATGTCTGACGTCGCAGCCGAAGCCGCCGTGCTCGACGATGATGACGACAAAGAGCCGCCCGACGAACTAACGGGCGCCGCACCAAGAAGCACTGAGGCCTCGGTCGCCTTGGCAATGTCGATGATGCGCACACGCACGCGCTTAAGCAACTCAATCGCCACGACCATGTCCTCAAGCATGTGCAACTCGTCACCAAACGTGCTCAGCAACGACGATAAGTGTAGCAAGAAGCCACACTGCTGAAGCTGCGAGAAGAAGTGAGGGTCGTGGCCGTTGAGCGAGATGCGACTGAGAATTGCCGCAATCAAGGTGGTGAGCGCCTGGGAGAAGACAACGTCGTGGCGGTAGCACAACTCCATCGAGTCTGCATCGCGAAGAAGCGCCACCTGCACTTGCAGACGGCCTGCACGTACACACAAAGTGGTCTCTTCCGACAGCTTGAGCGCCGCCGTGACCACATCACTTGCGGTGCAGCCGGGAATCGCCAAGGTCGCCACGAGGTTGTCCAACATCGACTTGAGACGTCCCGTCGAGCCAGTGGATGCACCCGCCACACCGCCGGCCCGGCTTATCACGGGAGAAGTCACAGATGCCGCGGCGGACGCTGTCGGCGTCGTCGCTGTAGTCGTACCACCGTTGGAAATCATCGACGCGGGACGGGAAGAGCCCGGCGACGACGAGTGCCGTAGAGACTCGCCACCGGCAAAGCTCAGGCGAGGAACCTGCGAGAAGACAAGGCCACTCTGCAGGTTGGTGGCATCAAGGGCCGCTGTGCACTCCGTCGTGCACTCGGCTGCAATGGCCACCGCCTGCACGACGTTGGGGCCAGTCAGAAGCGACAGAATCTGACGCACACAACTGGCAAATTCGGCGCCGCTCGCCTGCGACGACTTGAGTAGTCTCGCCTGAGCGCGCGCATCGCTTGTACCGCCCTCCTTGGCATTTTGTACATCCACTACACCCGACAAATCTGCCAGTTCCCTGATGTGCGTCTCGAGTTGCATTTGTAGCGTGTCCAATCGCGACAGGGCCTGGTGCAAGTGCTCCGAGCCCACCGCCTCTTCGCCGCCCTGTGTCTGCATGTCCACTGTGCCCATCTGCGACGCGCGCCGCAGGCCTCCCTTCTTAAAGCCGGCCGCGTGCGCCGCAAAGGCACCCACGGTAATGGCTTCGTACACAAAATTGCGCGAATTGGTTTCGCACACTCGCATGCGCTGCATGTGCAAGTTGGTCGGCAGAAATTCCAAGTCGCGCGACTTTTTCTGTGCGCTCGGCTTGAACGACATACCGCGGTACGCACCCAACTTGCTCATGGTGACCTGGTAGTGCGCAAGACGCTCCATCTGTTCGCGCAAGCCCAACTGCCGGCGTGCCTCCCATGTTTCAGCGGCCTGTCGTCCCATGAGCTCAAGGTCGAGCAGACGACGCTTGTCCTCGGCAACAAACAACATGAGAAGAGCATGGGGAACGGTAAACGACAAAGGCGATTCGCTCATCTCCTCGATGACCTTGAGACGCATGTCGCTCACTGTCACAAAGCGATAGGTCTTTACAATGACGGGACCCGGCTGAGGGGCCGGCTGCGACAGTCCCGACAGCCGTGAGGCGTGCACCGGATGCGTCATGGCCGCGTCGACAAGCTCGCCGTAGCTCTGGGACAAGCCTGAGCTGTCGGGACGTGCGCTCGAAGCGGACGCAGTCGAGAGACTCGCCTGAAGACGACGCGACGGCGCAGGTGGCGGAGGCGCCGAGGTGCGCGTGCCAGGACCACCCGTGCCCTTGGCCATGGCGGCGGTGATGGATGACTGAGACTGAGGTGCCGCATCGTTGTCAAGACGGACCAAATTGACACCGTTCTCGACGGCCTCTCTATCGCCGTCGTCATCATCACCATCGTCGCTGAGCGATGAGGTCGAAGAAGATGACTCAAGCTGATCGGGAATGTCGTCCGACTGGGCATCCCGGGCACCCGACTCGGACGCGTCATTCACCGTGTCCGTCTCAACTGACAAAGAGCCGCTGGTCACTTGCACGACGACAGGAGTGGGGGTAATGGTGACGGAGGGGTCCTTGTCACTGCTGGTGTTTGTATTGGTGGAGTTGTCCTTGTCGTGATGGTGATGATGGTGGCGTCGCTTGGAGGCTTTCTTCTTAGGCGTGACGACGGTGCCCTCCTTTACGGGCGTCGACGGTACGTTGAGTTCGTCGTTGTCGACGGTCGCCAGTAGAACGAGCAGCCCTCGCGGCTTGTGCGGGTCGTCGGGGTGGCTCAGCGATAATTCCTTGGCGTCGGGTCGGGCAATGACAATCTCGGCCATGCTGCACTCAGCACGACAAAGCAGCGCAATGGAATTGTCGGCGTAGTTTTCCATGGAGTACACATCAAAACGCAACTGCGCGGACATGGTGTCCTTGTGAAAGACGGGTGCCATGACAAAGTCGGGAGAGCTCTGCGACTCGATGATCTCGGTGCGGCTCCACTCGAACCACTCGTCGGCATGAAACATGGATACAGACACGAATGGATTGGGCAGGTCAGCGGAGACAGGCGCATTAGTGGTGAGATTGCGACAGCTAATGGCCAACTCGATGAGATCCTCGCCACACTCCGCAAGCGTGGGCGGGTCGGTTGACGCGGACACGGAGGAGGCGGGCACGGAGTTCGCCTTGAAGGATGCCGGGGGTGATGGAAGCTGCCGCGACGACGACGACAGCTGCTGCTTCTTGGAGGAATGAGGTGAGGAAAGAGGCGATCGAGGTTGCGCACTATCTTGTACGGAATGCAGAGTAGGGGAGGAGGCGGCGGCGGCGGCGGCGGCGGCGGAAGAGGAGAAGGGACCAAGCGACCGGGGAGAGAAGATGGAAGTGTTCCCAGATGTAGATCGCAGACGCACGCGTGATGCCGAGACGCTTGATGCTGCTAAAGAGGGAGCGGGGGCCACCAATGAGCTCATGGGTGGGGAGGCAGGGGTGCCAAAGGAGGTACGCCGCGGCTGTTGAGGTGAGGAATGCGGCGAGAGACGTCCTTTCGAAGACGGTGAGATGGGCATGGCCACTTCGGACGGTACTGTGTTGCTCAGGGTCGATGAGAGTGGTGGTGGTGGCACCGAGGGAAGGGCAGCGGCGGTTGCAACGGAAGCCTTGTACGAACCAGCGGCGGCGGGTTTGGGTGAGGTGAACGGACTGTCGTTGGCGGCCGAGGCGGCGAGTTGGCCTTCCAACAGACGCACACGCTTCTGCAGATACTCTACGCGGTGGCGCATGAGCTGGAAGGACGCGCCGTCAATGGCCAGCATCCATTCGCGCATATCCTACAGCAAACAAGGGGCGATGAGAACCCCGCCGACTCGGCTGTGGTGCGCACCGTAAGGGTTTGTGCACTCAGCAAGTACGTTCGCGGCGATGGCGCGCCTCCTGCGGGCACCAAGAACGAAATGGAGAAGACATTTTGTCCAATGCTTGAGTCCGTGACAGCCTAGAGGGGACGCGTGTGAGCAACGGCGCTCGAGAGGCGCCCGTTTGACATTTGAACGGCACGGAGGAGAAAAAACGCAAAAAGCGACGAGGAAGAGGCCGTTGGTGCCTGGTGGGAGGGGCGAGGGAGGCATGGGCGGCCCATGCGATGTCCAACGGGCCTGGCGTGGCCGCGACAGTGGCGTCAAACAGATGGCAAAATGACAAAAACTTTTTTTTGTCTTGTTGTTTTTTTTGTTTTTTTTTTTCGTTCGTTTTTGTGTTTTGTTTTTTCGTCCGTCTCGAAGGCCAAAGGGACCATGTGTGTTACCTGGGTGCGGCAGTTCTCCAGGAGAATGAAGCCGATGGGTTCGCGGTCGACGGGTGTCTTCGCGTAGAAGAGGAGATTCCCCTACAGACACAGACACAGACAGAGCGACACATTAGCCATCCGCGCACGACACCCACAGCGACCGCGCGGGCAAGGACGGGCCGACGGAGGGCACGGGAGGTGTGTGTGTGTGTGTGTGGTGAGTGTGTCGTCGCACCTTGAGCACAAACCACCGCTGTTTGACCCCACTGCCGTGTTCGGCACGCTTGAACAGCATGCCGGTATGGTCGGCAGCAGGAGACTCGGCGTTGAACAGCGCCAACATCTCCTTTTCGTTAAATTTCATCGCAGCGACGAAAATAAATTAACAAAAAACAATCAATCAAATGATCAACATGTATCACGTAACTTGTCTCGTAACAATTCAAATTTCAAACATAAATTTTATTGATATCTCAAATGCGTCTCTTGATCTATGCTGTCTCTCTTGTGACCATCTACAGTGCACTTGTTGAAGGGACAGAAACCGATCAGATCGCTCAGTTTGTGTCGTACGGCCGTTTGTCAATTGCGAGTGGATGTTTCACCCATTCTTTCGCCTTGGCTTAGGTGGATCGAGAGCGTAGGCGGCCGTCTGGGGCCTGTTCGACTATCGCACAATGCGTCGTATGGAACAGGCGTCGTGGCGACGAGCAAGGTGGCGTCGATGGACGAACTTGTCTCAATGCCACTGTCGCACGTTGTGTCGGCGTCGACTGCGCGTCAACGCGACCGCCACGTCGCGACGCTGGATGCGGCAGTCGCAGACGACGTTGTCATTGCCACGTTCCTTGCGACGCAGCTGCTGATGGGTGCAGAGCAGTCTGCATTTGCGCCGTACCTGGCAGTGCTGCCCAGCCACGTCCCGTCGCTGCTGGCGCTCCCCGACGCCCTCCTGCGAAAAGTTCTGCCGGACGCTCGGTTGTTGAAGCGGATCAGTACAGAGCGCAGCCGACGCGAAAAGGCGAGTGGCGCGGCTCTTAAGGTGCTACGACGGGTCGCCAAGAAGAATCCTCTAGTGACGGACGGGCTCTACCCATCGCTGGAGTCTCTTTTTGCCTGGGGCATGAACATTGTTGCGTCACGAGCCATCACTCTGAAAGGCGTCAAGTAAGTCCGGTAGTTTTTAATTTTGTTTTGTGCCTGAAAGACTCTCGCGATGGGAGTTGTGTGCCGTTTGATTAGAGTATTATTATATTGATATTTGATTTGCGTGTCGTTTTCGATGCGCAAGATTATGTTAGTGGTACATGTGTGTGTGTGTGTGTGTATGTGTGCCTGTGTGTGTATGTATGTATGTGTGTGTGTGTGTGTGTGTGTATGTGTGCCTGTGTGTGTATGTATGTGTGTGTGTGTGTGTGTGTGTGTGTGTGTGTGTGTGTGTGTGTGTGTCTTTGTCTTGTGTGTGTGTGTGTTTGTGTGTTTGCGTGCGTGTGTGTGTGTGTGTGTGTGTGTGTGTGTGTGTGTGTGTGTGTGTGTGTGTGTGTGTGTGTGTGTGTGTGTGTGTGTGTGTATGTGTGTGTGTGTGTGTGTCTTTGTCTTGTGTGTGTGTGTGTTTGCGTGTTTGCGTGCGTGTGTGTGTGTGTGTGTGTGTGTGCAATCTGGTTTGTGTAGTAGAGTATGCGCGTGGATTGAGAGTCAAATTGCGATGTATTGCTTGCGCGAGATGAAGTTTGTGATGTGTGTGTGTGCGATCTGATCTGTGCAAGAAAACGCAAATATATTAAGAGAACATGTCACTAGGTATCTCGTTCCGTTTGCCGGCATGTTCAACCATGCCAACAGTGGCGTGAGGCGTGACTCGTCGTCCGGCGCCGCCTTCACCCTCACCCATCAGATCACTTCCGACAACCGCTTTGTCGTGCGTTCCGATCGCGACACCAACGTTAACCAAGAAATATTTGAAGATTACGGCGTAAGAGTGAAGGGATCTAGATAACCCTAACCCTTTGCTTGTGTCATCGTGGTTTTTATCTTTCTGTTCTTTCTTTATACTATATTTTTCTCCAATTTCAGGATAACAGCAATGTAGTTTATGCACTATTTCATGGCTTTGTTGTGGAGGACAATCCGTTTGACTGTGTCGATGTCGATCTGTCGGCATTTCCACAGGCGGCGTCGCGCATCTCTGTTGATCTGCTTGAGCGACTGAGTGTGCCCCGCTCGCTCTGTCTGCGCTCCGACTCGCCCCTTCCCGCCTCACTCGACGTCTTTGCCTCTCTTCTGGCGCACCCTTCTCGTTTTGATCCCTCCGCCTTGTGCGTGCGCCATTTGGAATCAATTGCCACCCAGCATCAGCAAGGGGAATCTGCCTCTCTACTTGCCTCTGCCTTCTTTGATCCTACGCACTGTCCCTACGCCCCCGCGCGCAATGCCACCCTCACCCGCGCAACCATTGCCACGTTTCTTTCGACTGTGTCGCCGACGCGCTCTTCGCAGCACACGCCTCCGCCCATCCTCCTTGTCGACGAGCCGCAGCGCTCCGCCTACGCGCTTGCCCAAGAGTACAGTCGCCACTACCGCGTGCTGTTTGCGCAACTTGGCGCATCTCTTTTGGACCAGACCACGACAACAAGGAAGACGAAGAAGACCGAGACGAAGACGACGACGAAGAAGGAGTCGGCGTCAAGGACAAAGAAGAAGAAGGAGGGCGCAATACGTGGGTCGGCTGTGATGCGTGCGGAGCGTATGATTGAGTGGATGACGACCAACGGATGTGTGCTCAACAAGCTCACGGTGCGAGAAGAGCCCGGAATGCGACTCGGAACGCAGCTGACGTCGTCGGTTGCGCTTGAAGAGCCCTATCTGTCGGTGCCCAAGGGCATCATTATGTCGAGTGCCAGTGCCATGCTTGCGCCATCCATTGGTCCACTGCTCCACGAGATTGACTCTGCCCATGGCAAAGGAGGCGATCTTGAGAAACTTCTGCTTTTTCTAGTGCACGAAAAGTTTGTGGCGCATCACGCGTCCCACTATTGGCCTTACCTTGCAACGTTGCCGACGATGCGCGAGCTGCGTCAGCAGATACCCTCGCTGTTTCCCGAGTCTTCCGTGACCCTCTTGCGTGAGACAGCCGTGTACGCACAGCTGCTGCGCGACCGCACGGCCATTCGCAATCGTGCGTCCACACTCGAATCGGTTGCCTTTCGACGCTACCCCAAAGTGTTCCCGTCAAACCGTGTCAACCGCGACAGTGTTCTTTGGGCGCACGCCATTGTTGACACTCGCTCCATCTGGTTCAACGGCACTCGTAATCTCGTACCCTTGCTGGACATGATCAACTGCGGGGGTGCTGAGGTGGGCCGCGCGCAACGTGTCCACCGAACACATGCACACGTTGCCAATGCCGTCACGCACGCCGCACGTGCCTATTCAACTGGCGACTTCCTGCACGAGAACTACGGTCAGCCGAACTACGTGTACTTTTTGTACCACGGTTTTGTTCTGGATTCGCGCCAGAATGCTCACGACTGCTATCCGCTTGCCGTTGACATTCCCCAAGCTGACCATCGTGCGTCGCTTGCGTCACTCTTGAAGAACACCCCGAGTAGCCATCCGTACTTGTCGTGTATGACGCCCGGCCAAGACGTGCCAGTGGCCCTGTTGCAGGTGCTTCGTGTTGTTCATGCAGTATCGACGGACGCGGCCGCTCGCGATCACTTGCAGAGGCGACTTGAAACTCAGTTGCGTCGCCTGAAACAGTTCAATCGCGACAATTTGCCGCGTCTTAGTGAGCCCGACCAGGCGCGTGCGCATCCTGAGTACGCTGCCATTGCGCACTATCTCGTCTCCGAGCAACGCCTCATTGAGAGTGTCATATCAGGTCTGATCGTCATCATGTTTCATTCTGACTTGTAGTGTGCGAGTGAATGAAAGAAGAAATGAATGATAGTTTGTAAAAGCGTGAAAGAAAAACAAACCGAAATTATTATTAATAATTAATAGTGCGACGTAAGAGTAATTGACGACGATGAGAAAGTTTGTTTTAATGAGCAATCATGTCAATTATCGTCATGAATGAAGGCACAGCTATCACCGTAGGGACAATGACCGTCGGCGTTGCGCCAGCACAGCTTGGTCTTGTAGTTGCGCACATGCGGGGGCAACGGATGGACAGACTCCTGTACACCCTTGCGGGGCTTCTTTTTGGCGGCAGAGTGCGAGAGGTTTGCCTCGGAAAAAGAAGAGAGTGTGGAATCTGGGGCGGCAGTGATCTGAGCGCTTTTCATTTTGTTCCAGCCCGGCGCGACTTCGTCGACCGTTGGCTGGAGATGGCGCAAGTTGGGATCGTCGCTGGAAAGAGCCGCGAGTGGGTCGGGAATAACGCCCGACAAAAAGTCCACTTGGTCGCCGAGGTCGTTGAAGAGGAGCACCGCACGCTGACACCGGTCGAGCTCAAAGCCCATTTCCATCAGCATTAAGACACTTTGGGAAACTGAAGTGTCGTTCGGCCCGACCCCTCGACTGTGGTGTCGATGACCATTGTCTTCTTCCGCTTCCGCCTCCGTTTCCGTTTCCTTTTCATTATCGTCGTCGTCGTCGTCGTCGTCGTCGTCGTCGTCGTAATCTCCATCGTCTTCTTCATCATAAGCATCACTGTCACTCTTGTATTGGTGCTCCTCCAAGTTTTCCATGCTAAAAAGCGCAAGATCGACATTAGAGTCGCTGATGGGCGCCAGCTGAGGCAATACATTGGCTGGCGGTGGCGCAAAGAAAGAGGTTGTGACGGAGGCAGCGGGCGCCGGGTGGAGAATGGCGTCACTATGAGAAGGTGCTGCGAAAGGAACACCGCCAAGGCTACTGACGAGGGAGTCTTGGGGCAAGTAGGACGGAGGTGGTGGCGACTGATGTGGTTGTGGTGGCATGGAGAAGAAAGACTGGTTGGGCGAGGGGGCTTCAACTGGCTGATGAAAGGGGATTTGAGAAGAGGCACCTGTACCGTAGTACATGGGCATGGAGGGTATTTGTGGTGGACACGAGGGAGGATATGACCCGCTGTTTGACTTCATCCCACCTGGGAAGTGTCGCTGGTCTTGCTGTTGATGGTGCTGCTGAAGAGGTGGTGTGTGTTGGATTTGTTGAAATTGATACTGCTGTTGTTGTTGTTGTTGTTGTTGTTGTTGTTGTTGTTGTTGTTGTTGTTGTTGTTGTTGTTGTTGTTGTTGCTGTGGTTGATACTGGTGCTGTTGAAGATACTGTTGCTCCATGAATGAATATTGGTCGTGTTGGGTCAATGCGCTGTTAACGACCACATTGTCGTTAAAGTCGGTGCCCACATCGTCATCTACAGTAGTACCCAACGAGCGCGATGAGGCCGTGCGCGAGTCATCAAAGGCATTCAGATTGACAAACGACAAAGGCTGTGTGTGTGCAAGAGCAGAGGTAACACGCGCACGCGACAACTCATACTGCTTATAGATGAATTCCCAAGGCCACTCGAACGAGGGGGTTTCGGGAGCAATGACACCTGGACGCACTTGTGATTGTTGTTGGTGAAAATTGTCGTCCAAGAGGTCGGGCATTTCATCAACAACATCAATGTCGTTGGCTGCGTTGTTGTGAGTGTTGTTGTTGTTGCTGTTGATGTTGTTGCTGCTGTCGTCGTTGTCGCTGTTATCGCCGTCGTTGCTGCTGTCGTTGTCAAGGTCATCGACAATACCATAAAGGTTGAGACCCGACATGGCAAGCCCTATGTTAACCGCTTCGTTCTTGTCGAGGTGCGCGCGAAGTAGGGCTCTGATAGAATTCTCATGAGAGATGCCCAACTCAATTAATTCAGTGGCGAGCTGCTGTAGGACTTCTTCGTCAACCAGGCTACGATCGAGCGGCGGTCGTTTTCGTCGCCGTTTCGCGTCACCTTCGTCATTGAATCGCTGATTCTGTTCTAACACGCGTCGCTGTAACTCAATAGCACGCGACGTATCGTCAAGCGGCTGTGTATGCGACTGGGCGTGCAACGAGCGCTGGGGTTGGACAGGGGCGGCAGCGAGTGTGTCAAGGGAGACAGGAGGGTCAGGTGTTGATGTGGAGGAACTGGACGTTGCCTTGCCCTTGTGTTTCTTCTTCTTCTTCTTGGGCATGTGTTGGTGCGACGGTGGCTGGAGTGTGTTGCCAAACAACTCGGCGGCTTCTTCGTCGTCGAGACCCGCATCAAAGACAAGTTCGGGAGCGGTGTCGACGGTGGCCGAGTCAAAGGCTGGGTCACGAGCCGATGTCGCTTCGTGAGTGAGCCCGCGACGCCACGCCTGATGGTGCGACCCTTTCTTTTTTGACTTGTTAGACTTTTGCTGGGGTTGTTGCGATCGTTGCAGCTCGAGCGGAAGCTCGGCAAAGCGGACGTGTCTGGTTGGCGACGAGCCAGGCGAGGGCGAGTCTTCGATTTCGTCCAGACCGTTTAGCATGCTGGCCATCTCTTCAAAGGTGAGCGAACCCAATTGAACCTCAACGTCGCCATTGTCGTTGTTGTTGTCGTTATCGCCATGCTCAAGATCATCACCGTCGTGGTTCACTCCCTTGTCTTCCTTGTTGAGCGACGCTCTATGACGGGAGTGTACAATGGCCTCTTTGTGTCGTTCCTCTTGCTTAAGCTGTAGCTGTTGTTGGCGCGACAAACTTCGCGAGGGCGTAGCCTTTTTCTTGGTCTTCGCTGTATCTGTTGTTGACACGGCCTCTTCAGCATGGGCAAGGTCGCGAACAAGGCAAGTCACAAGCAGCTTGTGGTTGACACTTGCAGGCTGGGCCAAGTCGAGGGGCGTCTGGCCCAGAGCGTTCTCTTGAAGGATAGTCTTGGCTGCGCCGTGTTCCAGGAGCCACTACACACATATAGCGGTGCATTGGTGAGGGGGTTGGGTCGATGGATAACTCATACCGTGATAATGGGTGTTCGGTTGAAGTAGACGGCCAGATGAAGAGGAGTATGGCTGGATGAGAGAAAATCAAGGAAGCGAGGGTGAGTAGATGTTTAGCAACAGCAGTACATTGTTATGCAGTACCCATTGGCGCTGTGCGAGGAGTCCGTGACGGACTCAGGATTGCGCTTGTACAGTGTTTGAATACCCTACGAAAGAATGCCATTTCAATGTGATGGTGTGAAGGGTGGCGAGGTGTGACACCTGCAAAGCCATTCCTTTGCCTTCTAGACGAATAGAGCGTGCGGCAGGACTGGTGTCGGAGAACCAAGGGTCGACGATGCGCAGCGGCTCGTCTGACATGCCGCTCTCATCGCCACTCTGCTCGCCGCCGCCAGAGTCGCTTGATCGGCACCGGAGACGGGTTGGGTCGTTGGGAGTTAGTATATTGCGCTTCAGATACACGCGAAAACGCGTAAGGAACGAGAGGGAAGGAGCGAAACACTTTTTTTTTTTTTTTAATTTTTTTCCCGTCTTTTTGTCTCTCGCTGTGAAAACGACGCATACCTTGTGATTCGAGAGGCCTTGGCGCGTTCCGCGGCTTGTTCCTTTTGCAGGGCAGCAAAGAGGCGATGGTAGGCGCGGATGACAGCGTCGGGGTCGGGTGAGATTGTGACAGCCACCTGTCAACATGCGACAAAGACGAAGTAAGACGCGGGCACGGGGATGCATGCACGCGGCTGTGTGCACCAGAGGGGTGGGTGTGCTTACGCGAAGGGCATCCCGGAGTCGAGTGTGCGTGATGGGAGATGGGACGTGATCAGAATGGACACGATCGAGGCCCAGCAACGACAGATCGGCTGCGTCCATTCTGCAAAACCTCGAGTGTGGAAACTGTGGATGGCTTGTGAACGGAGGATGCTGAATTGCTGATGGTTGAGACTTGAGAGAATGAGAGAATGAGAAGTTAAGAAGATATAAAAAAATTGATCATTTTTTGTAACTTTTGTCGTTTCACACATAGTTTGACAGTCAATGACTTCAACAATTTAACGGATACCAAATGATCAATTGACACGAATCTAGAGACAAATAAGAGACGAGAGTGTAGAGTTAGTAGAGTCGTGAGACTAAGGTCCTCAAGTAATTATCAAACGAATAGTGAGTTGGTTGATTCTGTTTCTAATGTTTCTAAAGTAATTACGAGGAGTAATTATTATAGAAAATGAGAAATGGAAAATAGAAGAAGAAACGTTCCGCTTCAATCTTTATAGTTTATTAACATTTATTATGAACAGGAAGATTAATGAAAAAAAAATCCAAGCATACTCTCCGACTTATGAGATGTTTCGAATCAACCAACCTGGAACAAAATAAAAAGTGGTATACAATGACACGCGCAAGTGAGTCAGTCTGGCTGTCTGTGATCTGTCTCACTCGTTGGCGAGGGAAAGAACAGAGAGAGTGACGAGGTACTGGGCGGCATAGTAGAAGACGATGATGAAGGACTTGGTGACGACGCCCGGCTCACGCAGCACAAAGCGCCCCAGGCCAATGCCGAGGTCGCTGAGGGCAAAGCAGAGCGCACCCGCCACCGAAAGCCGCTTGCTGGAGGTGTCGGGGGCGTAGGCCGCGAGGGCGCGCCAAGTCATCAGAGCCAGGAGCACAATGTACACAAACACGGGAGCCTTGAGGCTTGCCTTGACGCCGCGGTACATCAAGGCATAGAAGACAATGCCCACGCCAAGCGCAAGCACCATGAGATCCCAGCGCATGGGCACGCCGCCAATGGAGAAGGCGTAGATGTAGAAGAGGTGGGCGACTCCAAATGAAACCATCCCGTGCAAAAACGACCCCTTGTACGTACAAGCGAGAAAGGCGTCGCCAAACATGGAGAACACAAGGGCGCCAGCAATTAGCAACGTGTAGAGCACCGGCCGCGCGACATACGCCTGGAAGACGACCAGGTTCAAAAGAAAGATGGGCAGGCACTGCAGAAGAAACGATACGACGGAAATGAGAGTGAGAGACAAGACAGAGCTAGCGCGGGGGCGTGTTGACCGCAGCACGAGTGAGAGATACAACTCTGGCGAAGAATGGGAAGCAGAGATGCTGACCTTGAGGACGAGAAAGGCGTGCGTGGTGGGGTTGAAATGGATGCGGCCGTGGAAGCCGAGGAACTGCAGCGTCGCAAACAGCACCATGGCTGAGATGGCAATAGAGAGCATCATCGTAAGCAGCAGTCTGGCTGTCTCAATGTGGTGGTGCTGGATGAATGGGGAGGGAGGGGGGCTAGTCCAGTAATTATGTGAATAAATATTATAAATTATCAACAGTACAACCCATGTATTAATGATCACTTGATGATACAGTCACCACGCACAGACACCGCCAGGCCGCCTTGCAAACTCAACCGAAACTCTATATGTAACATGGGAGAACAGTGGTAGTTCAGAGTGCTGTATCGTCGCTATCCAGTGAGGCAATCGCAGTTTGAATAGGAATTAGAAATACATGGTGACTATTGGGAAAATTTTACTCAGGAAGAAGAAATGAACACAATGAAGAGCAATGCAATGCTTCCCTCATAGACTAGTCACAAGAACGGGGAGCACCCATAGACGCACAAGTGAATGTTGAATTATATTTATATTGACTGCGACGAGAACATAAAAAGCGGCAACAACTACAAGAAACGCTAAAACTGATTCCGGGTGTCGGCAGTCAGGAGAAGTACTGGAGTAGGAGTTATTATCAATATCTTAACATAGTTGTCATTGTACACAAGTTCTTTATGGCCACACCGAACCACTCAATCGCTTTTCGGCAACCATTAGACCAGACTCGAAGGGTTCTAAGAGAAGTACAACATTTTAATGACATTATTCACACACACACACACACACATTAAACACACACACACACACACACACACACACACACACACACACACACACACACACACACACACACAGTCGCATCTTACTGGCACCAAGGGTTCCATCGGCGAATGCACGCTCGCGTTCCTCAATGAATATATCAAACATCTGAGTCTCCTGTACTTTCCCAAGAAACTAAAACACACACACACACACACACACACACACACACACACACACACACACACACACACACACACACACACACACACACACACACACACATT
>CALSCP010000372.1:39601-52017 GCA_943704425.1 Ministeria vibrans ATCC 50519 | reverse complement strand
TCCTGAATGATTCCTCGAAATAATTCTTTACAACAATAATAATCACACACACACACACACACACACACACATAAAAGAACACACCTGCAAAGTTTGTAGAGCAATGGAAGAGGCGGCAGACTCGGTGACAGGCTCTGCGTTTTTGTGTTGAGCCAAATGAATAATAAACACGCGGTGGGCTCCCAATGATTCCGCAGCGCTCTCGAGCAGACACAATTCATCAAGTGACAAATGACTCACAACTAGAATCATTGCATCCACTGCTTTACACACCAAATGCCATGCAAAAGATGCAGACGCAGTGCGCGCTTTGAGCTCGTCGTTCAGAGGCGTCAGGTTGGCGACGTCAACGAGAACTACATCGAGGAGAGAGGGGGTCGGCTAAACTAGTGTTTTTTTTAATTAATTATCCTTGCTCCTCCTCTTACCAGATTCAAGAGGAGGCGCTTGAGCTACGCATTTTACGACGCCAAGAAGAGGTGTGCTTGTGTTTTCTTGCTTGATCGAACCCCATTCAATCAGAGGAGCTTGGGAGGACGGTGAATCGTCGGCGGCTCGCAAAGGCAACAAGTTGTCAAATTCCGCGCTTGCATTGGTTCCGCCTGCAATACAAACCACAACTGGCGGTTCACGTAGTTGAGGGTTAACGGGATGCTTTACAGTCCACCCGATGTCGGACAGCTCTGAGAGCGTGGTCCCTGCGACGAACCCTTCGTCAACAACAAGCGACGGCTGAGCGATGGACTTTTCAGACTGGGGTTTTGCCATGCTTCCGTAATAGTTGCAAGGGACACCGGGGCTTTCCGTGAGAAGAAATTGCGTGTCGTCTTGGAGTGTGGCACATTGAACCCACACAGGAAGAACAACAAACACAGTAATGATTGGCGTGTGCTCTTCTTCTGCGTCTGAGCGTTGCGAAAGCTTCTTCCAGTCAGCAGGAAAAACCAACGTCCAACCAATAGGACCCATGGGAAAGTACACTTTAATAGTCGTGTGCGACCCAAGGCACGCGGTATAGAGAGGCTGGACGCCGCAGAAGGCGAGGAGTAGAACGAAATAGGCGTTGCAAACGGCGCCAATTGTACACAGCATCTGCAGCAACGCAGACTGGCGATGAACCGCTTCGCAAACGTCATGGTGTGCGTGATATTGGATCCAGACGGGCATCATGAACAAGAACACGATTGTCCAGCAGCGCGTGTCAACCTCATTCGACCTCAGCGCATATTTTTCCCAGTCGCACGGAAAAAAGAGCGTCCATCCAAGTGGTCCCAGAGGGAGAAGCACTTTGATGGAGCCCCTTTGGCCCGCAGTTGATATGTACACTGGCTGGATGCCGACGGGAGCCAGCACAAGAAGGGCAATCCATTTTACCACCGCTGAAAACGTGATTCTCGACTGACGGGTTTCAAATTCCTCCTTTTCGCCATTAAGCATACTGGAAGACATTCAAACAACAAGCAAATGCTGCCCGACGTGTGGTAAGAACAGAAGAGAAGAAATAATTGGTGAAAATGGTGGCCAATGTCACGGCGGACGAGAGACGAAGACTTTTTTGTATGTATTTATTATTTTCGACAAGAACTTGCTGGGAAAAACTTTTTTTTCTCAAGGTTCGACCGTCGCACTTTTCTTCGTCCATTTTCTTTTTCAGTTTCATTGTTTCATTATTTTTTCTATTGCTTTTGCTCACGGTGGTAAGAACCTCCTGGCATTGCCACACGAGAGCCAGAAGTATAATACTGACGTCTGACTATGCTCCCAAGGTCATGTCGGCAAGCGCGGGAGCGTCTTCAAGTTCTGCAACAAGAGCTCCAACAGCAGTCGACACGCAAGACCCTGATACTACTGAGTATCATGTTGTTGTCAATATCGACAAGATCTCGAACCTTTGGAGTGGCGGCTGGGACGTTACGCCCAACGATACAGTCGAAGCGCGTCAATTCGTCTGTGAATTGAAAGATCCCTCGCGTCCATGCACGCAAGCTTCTAAGCCGCGCCGAGTACGAATTGCGTGGATAATTTAATGTGTCACGGCTATTATAGCATATTTCTTATTTGTATTCGATTAGGTGATTGGAGTCGTCGGCTGGTTCAACAAGGGAAAAACTTTTCTTGTAAAAAAACTGACGGGGGCAAACCTGCAGTCAATGCGAGGTGCTCAGGGCAACACAAAGCCTTTGAGCATTCTGTATCACCAAGACAATACGGTGTATGTTGACAGTGCTGGAATGGCGAGTCCCGTTCGAAAAGGTGAGATTATTAAAAATAATTATTATAATATTAGTATTGTTCTTTAGCCATACTAATTACAATCATGTTGCAGTTGATTTTGCGCAATTCGAATCTCAAAAAAACGGAAAGATTGCTTTTGCAGCAGCACATCGCAAGGCCACGGACAACTTCATTCAGGACATCATTTTCTCTGTTTCTGACAAACTCTTGTTTGTTGTGAGTGACTTCACGTCGGCCGACCAAGAGATGCTTTTCAATATGTGGGAACGTCTCAAAACTGCCACGGATCACATCATTGTGGTTCACAATTTCCGCCACTACACTTATCAGCAGGCCAAGAAGGCGTTTACGGTATGCAATATTATAATAATCAGAATAATGCATAATATTATTAAATCATAATAACTCCTTGTAGGCACGAGTGTTGCCAATGTTTACCGGACCACAAACGCGGAAGGACAACGATGGAATTGAGCTCGTCACAAAGTGCAGCACACATGTGTTCCTCTGCAACGACGAAATCAAGAAAGAGGAGGAGCAACTCCACAACGCGCGTACTATTCGAATTATCGCCCGAATGATCCAACTTGTCGAGCCGCGCGAGAAGCTGGCAAAATCTCTTCCACAGCGGCTGCTAAACGGCATGAAGACGCACGCGGAGCAGTACATTGGCTCACATGATTTTCATCTTGTATCACGTGAGAAGGAATCTGACACGAGTACTGCGGGCGCCGGAGAGGTCTCCGGCGGAAAAACTCCGCCGCAGCGCGAGTCATGGTTGCTGGCGCCCACGGGTACTGACCGCTCGCCCGACGACTACCACAGTTTTATTCAGGGCTCTTTCAAGTTTTTCCAATTCCGCGTCGACCTGAAACGCCACTACGCCCCGGATGTACGACTCCAAAGGATACTCTTTAAAATAGTTAGAATGGTTGTATGAATAATCTTTAACACGGGGTTGTTTTTTCCTTCCGTCTTTAGATTGGCTTCTTTGTTACCGACGATCACTTCTGGGTGGAGATTGATATTCCCGGGGTGAAAAACGACAAGGAACATCTTCGCGTGTCGCGGCAAGGCGACCTTCCAGTCTACACCGTGTGGGGTGAGCGACCCGAGAAACCGACGAATTCTTCCCTTCCGCTGGTGAAAACAAAAACGGGACAGTTCAACATCAACTTCACGGTACGTTTCTTCTGCACTCACCCTCTGAACTAGTGCGCACTTTATTAAATGTGCACTAATTTTATTATTATTATTATTATTATTATTATTATTATTATTATTATTATTATTATCTTATTGTAGGTTCCTCAGCTTTATGATGCAAAGAAGAAAACTGTGAGCCTTCAGGGCGGAATTTTGCTCTTCAAATTTGAGAAAAAAGTGTCTCCTTTCTCGTAAAGACCAATACAATTGTTTTTATCAGGTTCATTTCTTGTCAACAACAATAAAGTGAGTTTAATATCAATGAGGAACATACTACTATTACTAATAAGAAGAAAATACAAATTCGTATACAAACCACGAACAGCACTAATAATTAATTTCTGTTCTCCCATGTTACCTCTAGAGTTTTGGTTGAGTTTGCAAGGCGGTCTGGCTGTGTCTTTGCGTGGTGACCGTATCGTTAATAAATGGGTTGTATTATTCTTTTTCATAAATAATTTAATATTATATATTTATGGGGTTTTAGTTTTACTCATCTGAAGGAAGCATTCGAAAACTCATTGGGTCAGTCACTGGCTCAGTTGAGGCGAAATCCAGTGAAATTTCAACTTCTTCAGCCTTGGTGGCGTAAATACATCCGTTACACAGGTAAACATCATCGTCTTGGGCATCGTCGCTCTCCACGCTCTGTCGCAGCTGATATTCAATTTGCGCAATTTGAGCTGCTTCGTCGACAGACGGGTCAAAATCAATGTCATTCATCCCACTGTTCGGTTCTTCAAACGGGACTGGTCTTGTTTGAGACGACGCTGGCGCTCGAGAAGATTCCAGCCTGACGAATTGAATCGATCTTCCCACTCCCCCGACTGGGTTCTGCGGAGAAACAAGAGTAAAATAATAATAATAACTATAAAATAATTATTATTATTATATTATTACAGACTAAGAGAGGCAGCAATATTATAATATTAATGCATCTTACTTATCACAATAATAATTATTAGTAATGATGAAGCTTACATATTGCGACGAGACACGCTGAAGAAATCCAATGGGTGGCGCCGGCTCGTACACAAACTCAACATACTCAACAGTGGGATAGCTGTCATGTTTGCGACGGAGCATTTTGATTGAATCCGCGGCGCCTGTGCAGTTGGCGACACTGGATCCACTTGTACTTGTGTCAGACTGAGACACTTGGGGAGTTGTGTCGCTGCGTCCCTTGCCTGCTAGGCTTGTGCACACGCTTGAGAGCTTGTGCCTTGTTGTTGATGCTACATTAAACCGTCTGCAAAGGTCTTGGCTGTCATCAGGCCAAGCGAGCGTGCAGATGACGCTGGATCGGAATCCAATGCATGGGTGATGCTCGCGGATCATTTCCAGCAGGCTTTCTCGCCGCGACGAGAAAGGCAACAGCCTTGGCAAGATTGATAGAGCTATACGTCGATAGCTCTCAGTGCTCCCATCATCTATGAGGAGCAAGATATCAGCAACAAGCGTCTACGACGAAATAATATTCGTCATACTCAAGTCGGTGTGTTCTGCCGACATCGATATCCAATTGCAAACGGATAGAAATGTATCGAATCTTGCAAACTGCTCTATTGTGGCTGGTTTGGTGACGCGGGGTTAATTAGCCAAAAAAAACACTTTCGACGTGGAGGTTCATTTTGAGACGAAGCTGTCTTGTCGAAAAAATCTTGTTTTTTTTTTCTTACCCTCGACCAATAATGATGAAAAATTCTGCCAGAAACTTCGTCCAAAAGAGTTTTGAGTCGACTCATATTCGATTTTATAACACTTCTTTCTCTGTCCCTCACCCCTTTCACTAAAACTTCTCTGCGTGTGGTAAGTGTACCCAAAGGGAGGCAACGTGTTCGCTAAGTACCGTCATTTCTCCGCGCGGGTGCTTTTTTCGTGCTTTTTCTGCTTTTTTTTTTAAAGATCATGGGCGTTCACCTCTCCAAATTTTTCGGTTTCGGCAATACGCAGAGCCACTTTAATCAATATGACGTGGAAATCCATGCGTCCTTTTTGATGGAGCTGGCTGGTCCTAAAAACAAAGCTGGCTGGCCTGTGCGCTTATCTGATGCGTTTAAAGGGGGACTCACGCCAAATCCACCGTCCGTCGATCTTCCACCTGCTCTTCGATGTGTAACGTAAGAAGCGACAATTCTTTTTTATAACCAACTACAGTTTTTTTAAGCGTGAAAGTGTGGAAATATTTGTTTTTTTTTACGACCGTCACAATTAAAATGTGTCTTTGTGTAGTGTTGGAGTGATTGGCTGGTTTGGTAAAGGAAAGACACATCTGATTAACAGCTTGACTGGTCGCAACCTGCCGTGCGGCGACGATGTGCAAACTCACGGATTGAGTTTCGTCTTGGACAGCAATATCAGTGCGGAAGATTCGCGTTCCCGAGAAGCTCCTGTGGCTTATCTGGACACGGCTGGAATGATGGCGCCCATTCAGTGTAAGAATAATTTCTTTTTGATATTAATATTAACTTAATAATAATAATAATAATAATAATAATAATAATAATTATAATTATAATTATTTTTATTATTATTATTATTATTATGAGCTGTTAATATTAATATCATTATCATTATTATTATTGTTGTTGTTAGTATAAATTCTGATTATTTTATTTACTTTTGTTCTTACTCGTTTCGTAGACGACGGACGCCCTGTACCACTTGCTGACCTCTCCGCCGAGTGCATGCTCCGCGATCATTTTTTGCAAGACACGGTGCTTCATGTGGCCGATCACATTATTGTGGTTGTGGAAGACATCACCGCACATGAGCAAGAGCTGATCTACTCGGTGTGCGAACAGTTGGGGCAGAAAAGCGAGTCGACCAACACCCCTCTATTTGTTGTTCACAACTACCGCAATGACTCCTTCGTTGAGGCAAGGCGAATGTTCAAGGTAGCAAACATATAGATAACATATTATTTAGGCACTAAGATACTAATTAAACACAATTAGGCGCAAACCGAAGTTCTTTTCAAGGGTGTGGATGATCATATTGAAATTACTGCGCCAGCCGACGACCCGTCTATCATTGTCACACAGCATGTCGCTGACTTTGCTTCATCAGCAAAGCAGCGCCACATCTTTTTGTGCAACGCCAACTTGGGAATGAAAGACGTTCGGGAGGCGGGCCAGGCGCACAACGAATCCATGTTTGCCCTCCTCAAGGATTCTATCCACCAAATCCGTCTGACAGGCAACTCCTTGGACATTGTCGCGCGCGTCAAGACCGCAATTCAGGATATCCTCCCCAAGTACGGTCTTCCCCAGAGAGAGATTGAGCTCTGCAACGAAACGAAACGGCTGAGACCGGTCGTCGAGATTCCAAAGACATCTGTGCGACTGCCAAAGCAGCAAATGCAAATGGGCCGTCTGGTCTATCTGGACAACACCAACGCGCAATCGCAGAGATACGTCTCAGAGCCTTACCAGGTATTGTATGTATTACATTTTTTTGCCCGCCTTCTCACGTCTTTTCTTCTTAAGATTGAAATGATTGGAGAGACGGAGGAGGATTCGAAAAGTTGCACTGTTGTGCTCACTTGCGCGGGAATGAAGCGCAATCCGCGGCTAAAACTTGATCCCGTCACTGCTACGTGGACAGTCGAGTTCCACAAAGAACACCACCCCGATCTTCCGAGCGATGCCGTCGAGTACTGTGCGCCGGCGCCTGTGACCACGATGCCAGCAGTGACGGACAATTTACCCGATGAAGTGCGAGAGTCCAACGAAGATTATATTCTCGTCTTTCTAATTGAATTTTGTAGGCGAGCAGCAATGATGGAGGCAGCATGAAATCAAAGAAGAAAGAGAAGGGTAACAAAGACGACGAAGACGGTCGTAGCAAAGACGACGAAGACGATCGTAGCGAAGACGACGAAGACGAGCGTAGCAAAGACGACGAAGACGAGCGTAGCAAAGACGACAATGAGGCTGACGAAGACGACGAGGAGTCTTTGGAGGTTGGGGAGGCGAAGGAGGGAGAGGCGAAGAAGGCGGAGGAACCTAATGGCGAAAACACAGCTGACGCTGAATCGGTAAAGGGGAACCCGTTTCCTTGACAACGACGTTAAAGTTCAACACTGACCTTTTTTACTTTGCAGAAGACCCAAAATGCTTTGAAGCGTGAAAACAAATTCCAGAAATATACCGACACGTTCACAGTGCCGCCCTTGTTTGACCCTCAGTTGAAAACCGTCGAGTTCTTTGATTCGTACGGGGTGTTCTCGGCCTCATTCGATCGACTCATCAGCGATACGCAGCCTATTGAAGTGCCCGAGCCAATCAACGAGCCGGTCACAGACCCAAAAGCCTTCATGTCACTGCAATAAAAGAGCAAAAGAAGTCAGTTTTCATAACAATCATGGCAAAAAAAAGGCTAAATATTTAATTGTTTTAAACAGTACACAAATAATAATAACAATAAGAAAATAAAATAATCGAGAGCTGCACTTAAAACAGACCAATAAACAAAAAATATATAATATTTATTAATTATATTATTATTATTATTATAATTATATATAATTTATTAGAAGAAAAGAAGAAGACATTAATTTTTTAAGAATGATAAAACATTAATTTAGTAAAAATAATTATTATTATTTTTAATAATAATAATTAATAATAATGTATTAGGTTGCGTTTTTAATCATTCTTGGAGCGGCCCCAGCGTTTCATATGCGCTCCACCTGCACCGCTTGATCGATCATTATTAATTTTTAATGACGTATTTATTTTGCTACATTTCCTTTCGCCACCAACGAGATGACTCCATTCTTCCCATTGTTCAGCCAAGCATCACCATCCAGTTCCCTTACTCGCTTCACCTTGTCCAATTCTACCCCTACATAAAAGATAATGCATAAATCACACTCAACAGTACTTTCTTCCTCCAATACCGACAACACATTCCGCCTTCAATGTCCGTAGGGAGCACACCGATGTCGGTAGAAACCCTTCCAGTGCCACCGAAACATCCGTATCGTACTCCCACTACACATATTTACACACATTACAACCACACATACTGCAGCAGTTTCTGACAAACCATTCGATCCGCCACGAGTTTCCTATAGTTCAAATCGCCCTTGAAAATGACCAGAGCGGCGTCCTGTAGAAAGGAGTAGAGTTGCGGAGCACGCGAAGGCATGTCACAAAAGGAGTGAGGTTGTGTCCAGAAGGGATCTTGATGGATTTGAAGGGTGGGAGGGTCATCGTGATAGAGACGGTTAGACCAGCGCTGGGCGAGTGCACTGAGGGCGTCAGAGTGCGATGCACTGAGCTGATCGAGAGTCCATGTGAGGTCGGATGGGGTGACGTCGCTGACGAACCAGGGGTAGTCTTTGACATGGAGCACAATATGGGAGCCCACGTTGGCTGTAAGGAGCCATTCGGCGAGGCACAGGTCGGAGAAGAGCTCGTAGCCGGCGTTGTCAAGGACAATGTCAATGCGAGATGGACTTGGTAGTGCAGTCAGGAGCGCCTCGATGGCTGGCACGTCGTCAATGAGAAGGCGTGTGGCAGCGAGTTCCCGAAGACGCGCATCGTCAATGGTGTCGACAGTAGCCGCTTGGTCGTCGTCCGCAGAGGGGGCGGTCGCCGAGTGAGACAGGTCGGCGCGGTTGCCCCACAGGGAGCACTCAAGGAAGCGTCGCAAGTGCGTGCGATCTTCGACGCTCTGGCACGCCACCTTGAGGGTGTGCGCCAGCGTTTCCATTGCTGGAAGACACTCATGGAAGCTGTGCTGCTTGCCCTCGGCAAACACGTCAAAAGGGATGTTGGCGGCGCGAATGCGGCGATACATGTAGCACTCGGCGAGCAGCCACGACGCCGAGAACCACGACGGCCTCCCGGCGGCCACGAGCGCCTCATTCCACTCACCTTCGTCCCCAACCAACGTCCCCTCGAGCGCCCCCAATGCCTTGTCGTGCGTCAGCTGGTATTTGAGCTGGACCAGACTGGAGACGGCCGCGCGCAACTGATCGCTGTCCGTTGCCGTTGACGACAGCGCACGGCTACACCGATCAATGGCACGCGTCAAGATTGCCGGTAGCCTCTGACTGACCGTTTCCCTAGCATACGATCCATGGACCGACGCCGACGCCTGAGGAGGGAGCATGAATAGTTACAATGAATTAGGTGAAATCTATATAATTATTTTTCTTGATTACTCCTCGTATTCTATTCACTATTGACTGATCAATTCAATTCTTTTTTTTTTTTGATGCATAAGACCTTCGTCACAATCGCACTTGTGGTGTGCGTGGCGCTTGCTGTCCAGGGCAAACCCCGAAAGGTCCTGCAGCTGTGGGACAAAAACATTGATGGAACGGAACCAGGCAATGCAAGAAGGATTGCCGTCTACGACAATGTCGTGTCGTTAAAGAAGACCCGTGCCTGGATGGAACAAGTAAGAACGCGATCGCCGCAAAGATCTGAAAGAAACAAACAAAGAAAGAGAAAAATAGAGAAGAAGGAAAAAAAAACTTTAGAGTGTTCGCGCTGTTGACTGTCTCGCTTTGTGGCGGTCTTTGGCTTCGCAGTACAAAGAAGAGGGCGTGTGGAGGCTTCAGTCGGACTATGCGGACGCGTGGCGCCGGCTCAACGAGAGCATTGACGAGACAGACGCCATTGAGTGGGGCTTCCCGTTCACCTACGAAATGCCTTTGGAGCAGTTTCACGAGGAAATCTGGCCCGACGTCGAGGCTGCGGCGCGCAGGTACCAAGGTGATGGTCCAGAGCTCCTGGTAAGAGAAAGCCTGCTGCGAAACAGGCTCTGCATTTTCGACTACAAATCAGTGAATGGGGAAACCGCGATTATTTGGATGGAGATGTGCGAGATTTGTTTTTGTGGTTCTCACTCTGTTGTCGCGTAGCCGTATGCATGCCGTTTGCACGTTGTGCGACGTGGAGACCTGACATTGAACTATGCGAGTGCTGAGTCGTCCGACGACGACGAGGTCAACATGATGGTGTACCTCAACTCTAAGTGGAAGCGCAACCACTACGGCGAGTCGTTGTTTTTTGATCGGGACGACGAAGTGGCTGCCTCTGTGCACCCGGTACGCAAAAGAAGGGAGAATGACTAAAATGGTGCACCATTGGGGTTTTAAGGACGCAGAAAAAAAAAAAGAGTGAGAGAGAGTTGAGTGACCCTGACTCTTTGTCGTCGTGTCTGTGTGTGTGTATGATAGGTTCCTGGCCGTGCGATTCTGTGGGACGCCAGCATCAGCATGCTCCCTCGCCCTCCCAGCATGGCACAAAAGCGATTTCAAGTACAAAAAAAACGAGAGATTGACGAGAGACTGATTGACGACCATTCAAATGCTAGATTATTGTGTTTGTGCGTCTGACGCGCTCACCAACTGCGTTTGCCATACACCGCGAGCAACGCGAATTGTCGCTCAAACGCGACGAAAGCGCCAAACACACTGCATCGCAATCGGGCCGTTTTGCTCTCCTCCCACCCTACGACTCAGTCGACAGTGCAACCTTTGACGTGGCACCTCTCATCCACTCGCAAGTCAAAGACCGCAACGGCCGTCGTCTACAAGTCATCGACAATCTGTTTACTCCTGAAGAGATTGAGACGCTCCATTCTTACCTTAAGCGCTTTAGTCCTTGGAACTACGACGAGCCGTCCGATCCCGACGAGGAGACAGACAACGTGCAGTTTATCGCTCAGGTATTTAAATCGTACAGTCACTTGTTTCTGACTCAGTGTCTCATTCGTTGTCTCACTGTGTCAATCATTACTCACCCACTCTAACTCACTAAACTATCACTTTTTTTTTTTGCTACTTATAGTATCCGATTGGTGAGTTCACGGCCACCTCTATGTGGTACAAGATCCTCAAGCTCATCAACCACCTGACACCCGACAGTGCCCAGTCGTGGTACCCTTACGACGTCGCATGTAATCTCATTCGCATGACCGACGACACGCGGATCCACGAGGATGGCAATAGAAATGAGGATGAGTGGACCTTCCTTTTGTATGTTTTCTCTCTCTCTCTCGCTCGACCTCTCTATCGTGTACTGATTTTTAGCTTAGGTATCTGACTCCAAACTGGACCGCCAATGACTATGGTGAAACTGCCTTTTACAACCGACCCATTGAGTGCGATACACCGGAGGCAGTTGATTCAGATGACTCGTGTGCTGCACTACAAAATTACGAACTGATTGCACAAGTAAGGGGATTGTGAATGACACACTTTACTCACACACCACTGTTTGTTCCAGGTCCACCCGCTGTTCTCGCGCTCCACCATCTTTCAGGGTGCCATCCCACACAGTGCACGGCCACCGTCTCCCTCGTACATTGGCTCACGCTACAGCTTTGTGGCCAAGCTCTCCGTGAGTCGTGATGTGGCTTCTCTGAAGGGACCCGAAGGCTCTCCTTTGCGCGATCAGTTTTTTATGGGTTGCGGGCCCTGTGTGCGACAAAATGCCTGTGTTACTCGAGAGTGTATTGAGAAGAACTGTGCGGCCGAGTGTGAGGCACAGCTGAATGGGAATGAGAGAGACGAGCTCTAAAGTAAAGACGACGTATTAATTTTTATTGAATTTTTATGACATTAATTAATGTGACGTTGATTACTTAGCATTTGCTTTTTCATTGGTGTCACTGCCCGAAGAACTCCCCGATATCGCACTCGCCATTATACACCTGGCTGACCGCAAAAGTTATATCGTTCGCTTCTTTCTTGTTTTAATTCGGCCATTTTCTGACAACTGACAGAATATTTTTCCAGTACCGAATTAACCGAAATCCGAATTATCTTTTTTTCTGTGTTTGTTCCATGAACTTCATTGCTGGTATTGCGACCCTCATGGTCGTGCTGAGCACCTGCCATGCTCAACTTGAGTCAGTTCCTTTCATTTCTTCTTATCTTTTTAGTGTGACCACAACATTTTTTCGGAATCGAGACAATGTCGGAGATGATTGACTAACAGTCTAACCATACG